>JAADYS010000390.1:0-75814 GCA_012931995.1 Fusarium albosuccineum | reverse complement strand
ACCATATCAACTCAGCAAGTTAGGTAGAGCCTATGGATCATCATGCCCCTGTCCTAATGCTTATGATTAGTTCGTCAGAAGCCATTAAGATCGTTAGCTGCTGTCTGGATCTATCATTTTGACCCAATTAGATGGTAGTAGATTTTCTAGATCATCCCGTAGAAATATCCAGTGGCATGAACGAGATCTTTTGGTTGTCTTTACCTGCTGTGTCGCAAACCATGCTGAAACTGCAATGACAGAAGCATCTGCCTTCTAGTTGGTGAGAGAGTACATAGCGCTTAGCCAGCATCTGTTGGAACAGGCGGCTGGGTGCGGTTTGAAAGGTTGGACAGAATAATACCGGAAAGGTCGCATGCAGCTCTTTGATTTTCGCCACGGAATCACCCAAGGCGTCGCTACCGACGATGTTGTTAACGGTTGCAGTCCATCTAACCGAGACGCTACCACCACATCCCTTGACTTGTAGGTTTCGAAATTCGACGGTGGCACTGGTGCAGGGACATGTAGGGTCTCGGCAACGCAGTGTTACCGCTTGACCCGCAGCTTTCCATGCCTCAATATCTCCCTGCGAGAACCTTAGATGAGGGCAGACAGTGTAGAATCCCTGTCGTCTAATGCAGAGCCTGGATAACGGCTCATCCTTGCGGGCAGAATGTGAAAAGAGGATGGCGGGGTGTTCAGATTTACAGCCCGCACAATATAAGAGATCCGTCAGCCTCACAACTCGCTTCATGTAGTCATCCGACGTCCTCGCCCGCAGACATGCTTTACAGAACTCATAAGAACGATAGTTGTTTGAAGGCTGCACACGGTCTGCGTCTGGGTTCGAGGCAGGGCTAGATGGTAGTGCATCTATGATGGGCTTTTCGAGTTGGCTTGGTGAATCTGACACTGGGGAAACAGTAGTCCTGCTCCCAGGCTTGATTTTTCCAAGGAAAGATATCAAAGATGCGAAATTTGGATAGGCTCGAATATCAGACTTGTTGTTGCATGGAACTGCTAGTGGAAGAAGGGGCTGTTCATCTTCTTCCCCGAGATGAAGCGGTAATGTCTGGCGATTCCAGGCGACTCGCCGTCGCCAAGATGAGTCGTTTGAGGTCAACATAGTCTGTATACTGCTTGTGCCGTCCAAGTAGCTGGTGTTGGTGATGTAGAGAGGCAAGAATCTGAGGAAGAAGGTAGACAGCCCTTTTTACCATCTCTTGAGAAGAGAAAAGGTGACCTCTGCAGACGCAAGAGTTATCTTATACTATCATTATTTTACTTTTCCTGCCACAGGCGGAAACGGCAGCTTCTACACCAAAGATGACAGTTTTTACTCTTCAGTAGTACTTCAATAAACCTAATACACCAAACCTAATAAAATTCTTCAACGCAAGATGACTCTTGGGTCTAAAGAGGCCACCTTTGCTCTTCTCAAGAGAGGGTAAAAAGGGCTCCATTCTTCCTCATATGCTTGCCATCAATTTCGACCTTTCAATCACGCTTATCTTCTACCTTCAATCCCGGTTCCGTCTTCGACAGCCTCATCACGTAACATGATGGCAGTCACAAGGCTCGCGATGAGCCGGGAAGTCGCCAGAGCCGATGGCATAAGACCGAGGGCCTTCAGATCGACTAGAGCAATGACATGGTCGTCAGCTTTCTAGAGAGTAAGTGTAAGAAACTCGACCTTGCGTACAACATTGACACCATCACGTCGAGCAACTAGCACAGCTCGTGATCTTCCATTACTGCATTTGCCTCTCTTTGATCTCTTAATACAACCGCTACGACAATACGAACTATTATCAACTAAGATAGGTAGCAAAGGCGCTACCCCATACCTAGCTCCCTATCTATTCCCTTCTCTCTTCTATAGAGATCACTTGACGAGAGAGTAATATAGCATATCTCTTTGTGATAGATATAAATACCTTAATAACCTATGCCCCTAGCAGGCTAAGCTTGCATTACGAGAATGCATGGATTTTGTCATTTAAGGAACATTTTATGACCTTAAATGACAAAGTCCACATATTCTCGTAACGTAAGCCCCGCAGGGAGCAAGGTGTTTATATCCATAACTTAGAGGTGTGCCGTCTTGCTCTCTAGTTAGTTAATCTCTGTAGTAGAGAAGATGGAGGGTTAGGGAGCTAGGTATGGGGTGGCGCCTTAGCTACCTATCTTAGTTGATAATAGTTCGTATTATCGTAGCGGTTGTGTTGAGAGATTAAAGAGATGTACTAGAAAGTACTGTAAGCTGTCAAGAATATCGATCAGAACGCCATCAATATGTATCGGCTATGCCCCCTGGTGGCACACCATCACCGGCCCTGTGAGCAGGCCGGTTACGATGCCTATATCCACTTGAGCCAGACTCAACATCTGTAGACCAACACCAGTGTGTACCTTGGACATTTCGCAATTTGAAAAGGCTCCGAAAACCGGAGAAACACTGGCGGGACCAAGGGTGGTACAGTGATGTAATGCAGCCTCTGAGACACAGAGAGCCAGACGCCAGTAATGATTGACGGCTTGTGAAGGGTATGCAGAGTGATAAACGTACCGACTCTCACATTGCAGCTGCATTTGAGCAGCCAGGAGCATATTTGGGCCAATCATTCTTGACCGACACCTAACTCTCTCGTCATCGATTGTCGTGTCGGTCCGGGATTTCAGTGAGACAATGTGCCTCTCTGCAGCGTGGGACAAGAAAACGCAATTTATCATGGGGCTGTTCCAGTTGGCCACCATCTCCTTACCATAACCACCGCCACTACAGAAATCAGTATGGAGCCTTCTCAAAACAAAGCGCAACAGAGCAGCACCTCCTTAACGGTTGAAGCTCTCTATGACCAAGTTGCCGATGCCTACCAAGATGCTTACGGTGACAATGACGCACTCAAGAAAGCCCTGGCTCGTTTGACGGATTACCTGGGTCCCGGATCATCCGCCCTTGACGTTGGCTGCGGCCCTGGAGGACCAGCCTCTCGCCTGGTTGAACTCGGGTTCCATGTCACAGGCATTGATGTCTCCCAAAGGATGATCGACCATTGCAAGAGCAAAATCCCCGGTACTTTTATCAAGGCGGATATGACGAAATTCAAGCCAGATCAGCAATACGACGCAATTATTTCAATCTTTTCCATGTTTCAGATTTCGTATCAGGATACCTATTCGATGCTATTCAAGATGGCGTCGTGGCTTCGGCCTGGGGGCGTTCTCGTTGTGGGGTGCATCCCCGCTGAAGAAAAGATCAACGATATATCACGCCTGGAAGGGCGAGATTATATCGAGCGATATCCCTCGACGTTCATGAATAGAGACATTGAAATAACCCTATTGACCATGAGAGGCTGGTTGAGTGTCATGCAGAAAGCAGGGTTGTCGATTCACTACGTCGAGCGCCAGAGCTCCAAGATCAAGGGCTTTGAAGGCAGAATTGAGGAGCACATGTTTATCACTGCTCAGAGAACAACTCTAGAGCCCCTGTTTGGGCCTCACCCTTTGCCGATGCTGAGGGTCTCGCGTCATACTTTGAGCAAAGATGCCTGGCAGCCCTTTGCAAAAAGACTTAGCCGCCACGATCTCGACGTTGTCCTTGACCTCCTTGGGTTCAACAAAGAGGTTCTCGAAGTCAGCATTGGCCATGGCAGTGAGTCTCGGAGAGGATTTCGGGAACATACTTCCAAATGACTTACAGACCAGCAGAGCTTTCAACGGCTATTGCGGACAAACTTGGCAAGGTCTACACGGTCAAGCTAGATGCGGACTGGGACAGCAAACAGCCAGACGATGAGATTGAAAAAGAAGACTTTGAGGAGATTCCATTTGCCGACAATCGATTTGACGCCGTTGTAGCGCTCTGGGCCCTTCACCATGTCCAGGACCTTGGCAAGTGCCTGTCCGAGATGGCTCGAGTTGTCGATCCAACTGCACCCAACGCACGAATCATCATTGTTCAAGGGGCGCCAGACAACGAGGCCATCAACCTCATCAACAAGGTCTGCGGCCCGATAGCTCAAGAGACCATGTCGGGATCAGTCATCGACCACCAAGGCGTGCTCCTTGCCACCGCGTCGAGGATCTTCAACGAGTATGGATTTGGTAACATCACGCTTGAACGGGTAGACGTGCATTGCAAATTTCCCGCAGAGGAAATATCTCTGCGTTGCGAGAAGGCAGCATCTGTACTTACCGACTTGTGGTATAAAGACCATCCCAGAGCCAACGACATGAAGGAGGCTTTTCAGTCGGTGTTGAGGGAGCATTTTGCGAATCGGCCCTTTGAGATTGGAGACCAGGCAGTGATTCTAGTCGCACGCCCGTCTAAACAAGATTCTAATTAGTCGGGGATACGGTCGACCTTGTACGTAGGCTACTGAGGTCGATTAGATAGCAACAGCTACTTAGATCTGGCCAGATATCGCATGAATCGAGACTTGGCTGAATTTGATATTCGCAACGGCATTGCTTACTAGATTAGGTTAATAAGTCAAAGCTTCAAATCCCAGAACTCGCACATTTCTAAACGATGCCCATGCTTAGCTTAGTTTGCTGTGTGATCAATTGCTAAGCATGATGAAACACTCTTGCAACGTCAAAGTCACTCAAGGCGTGCAAGTTCGCATATTTAAAAACCTTCTATTATGCTTGTGTTGAGTTTCACTCGCCGTTTAACTCTACTGCTGCAACGGAACACTCAATCAAGCAGCAGGGTTCAACTGACTTCGCCGTCTACCTGCTTGTCCTTCTCCAGGATGACGAATGGGCTGCCCTTACACATATCTTGGGATTTTAATTTTGTATATACAGAGATTTCATTCGATTCTCTGTACAAAGACTCTGTTCGGTCCTAACCCCCACCCCCCTGAATAGCGTTCTCCATGTGAAGGAAGGCAAGTGAAAACAGTTGCTGGATAATATCGTTGTAAGAAAAACCCCGTGAGTCTTGAGAAAGGCATTCTGACTTTGATTATAGCACTAGACGCCTAATGGCATAAGCTTCATCCTCACATGCGAAAGAGTTGACGCCGCTTCGAACTTGCCAGCCCATCAGGTGTCCCGGAGATGGCATTGCAAAGACAAACTCGTATAAAAGGAACATGGACCCTTGGCAAATCTCTTCCCCTTAAACACTTTAAGATACGACCAACACAACTTCAGTACTTTCATACCCAAGGGTGCTGGCTCTTCTTGTAGCCATCGACTCTCTCAGCGGTATCCTTTCGGGTTATGTTGCCTTACCTTTGGCTTTGTTGGAGACACTTGGCTTCCCCTAGAACGCACCTGTCTACGCCTCGACAGATTCAACTTCCTCACGACAGCTTACACAGCGTATCGTCTAAAAATGCCAGCGTCCTTCCATCTCTTTAGCAGACTCCCATCGGAGCTACGAAATATGATCTGGCAGTCTGCCATACGACCCAAAAGATTCAGAGCTCACTTCTTTCAAGTTGCGCAGATGATTCCGTCCTGGAGAGTACGTCTCCATCCCCATCAGGGCATCCCAAGACCTAGCCGGGGAATTGCTTCGCCAGCCATCCCATCTGCTCCATGCTGGACACTCAGCGAGTCATCCGTGTGCCTTATTGACGGGGGTCTCTGGACAGCCTGCAAAGAATCCAGACGCGTCATGGAGAAGGAATTCACTGATGATTACTGGGACCAGACTGGCGAAGTCGGCCCCCCCGGCAAAGAAGGCTACTTTGGGGCATGGTTGCTTGATAATGAGGCCAGTACACCAGAGACATGTCGCTTTACCGGCCTCAATGGAAGGGGGCGCTACGTTACCATGTTCCCCAGCCAAGATCTGTTCATTCTTCAATTGGATAGCCTGGATAGTCTGGGAGTGGCGCATTTCGGCTCTATGTCTCTGGCTTGGCCTGATGGGCCGCGGAACATGGCCCTCGAGTACGGCCCTAACTGGGAAGCTGTAATGAGACATACTGACATTGATACGATTCGTCAGTTGGAGCCCGTCAAGGCGATTGTTCAGGCGGTGCTAGAGTCTCCCTCGGTCTGGAACACATGGCTCATCGACATGAGCGTCAAGCGCAAGCCAGATGAAGCCGCCATGCCAGTTCCGAACAGCTCGGATAGGTGGGTGTTTTACGCAATAGACCGTCGGTTCGTGGAAACCCCAGACGACGACACAGAATTCGAGGCAGAATTTGAGAGTATGGGTGGCGCCGGGTCCCGGCTATTTGCGAGAGCGCTGCGGCTGGCATTAAATGCTTCTATTCAGGAGATGCAGGATCCTCTGCGAGTAGATCCTGAGCAGTTTGAGTTTGGGGTGCTATGTGAATATATCTGAGGGAATCTCAGTAGATTAATGAACTAGAATGATGTACGTGTATCATGGGCAATGGATTCTGTCTTTCACTTACGTGGTCTATATGTCTATATCTACGTCTAAAGCATCCAGAAAGCGAACATGAATCATGTGCCGAGGGTACACAATTATAACCGAGCCTTTGAACTGCTATCCTTTGACTCCTCCGCCTCTGCCTTTGCATTAAGTCGCTTCCACATTATCTTGCGCAAGTCGCATCCTTCGATAAACGCTCTGTACCATTCCCTTTTGAACTTGGGCAGCTTGCGTCCCACCCCGGGTTCGCCTTCGCCAGCTAGCTCGCGCACCGTCTCAAAGTAATCTTCAAAATCCGGGAACACGACGGTGAACTTTGGTCCGTCACCGCGAGCCTTTACTCGTTCAATCTCCCACTCCTGCATAGTTTCCACGGACGGCAGAGTTCCTCGGCCTGCAAGTAGTCGCGCAGCGTAGACGGCTTGCCACTCAAAGATCTTGAATGTGAGACCTGCCCCTACGGCACCGACGAAGAGAAGGGTGGGGTCTTGCTGCCAAACGACGTGCTGATAGAGACCCGGGACACGGTTGTTGCGGACCGGCAACGAAGGGAGGAAGGGTAGAATCCAGCTGTAGCCGGTGCCGAAGATGATGTGGTCGACTTCTGGGATCTCGGATCCGTCGACGAGATGGACTGTGCGACCTATGATCTTTGCGATAGAGGGATGCTGTTGGATGCGCGGGTGATCAAAGGCCCCGTCACCAAAGTAGGCGTTCACTGTATGGCCGATGGTGATAGAGTGAACTGGCGACTGAGCCGTGTCGACGAGATCGACTGCAATGTCTGCTGACGAGACCGAGGCGCCGACGGTTATGACTCGCTTCATCATCCAGTTAGTGACTCCTTTACTCAACTGCAGATGTATTAATAAACTCACCTTTCCCTCAAAAGTACTCCTCCCCCTAAAGTGCTTGCTATGCAAAACACTCCCAGGACGAGACTTCTCAAACTGCTCCAGCCCATCTATGGACGGAATATATGGCACCCAGTAATGCCCACTTGCGACAACCACAGCGTCAAACCATTCCACCCACCAGTAATCCTGCCCCTTGCCTTCCTTTCTGAGGACAACCTTCCACTCCTCGCCGACCTTTTCAACGTGCTCCACGGTGGTGTTGTACGAGATGAGATCCTCGTAGTTGTTGCGCTGTAGTAGTCCGGCGACGTAGTCACGAAGCACCGTCCAGGGTCGAAACGGAGTGTCTGGGCCGTGGATGCCGGTTGACCAGTCACTGCGAATCTCTGGGATGGGCTCTTGGGTAAACTCCATCGTCACACTTGCGACGTTGGTCTCCAGGTAAGGGTAGATGGATGACTCTTCAAAGCGCGGCTGCTCAGACTTGGGCGCAAAGGCCGGCAGCTGCTCGGGGATCTTTAACGGCGCATCTGCTGTCCTGTCTGCTAATTGCGCAAGGTCGGTAACTGTTGGAGGCTGCGCTGTGTCGCCAATCCTGAGTACAGTAAGCCAATGAATTGCTGATTGAATTGTCACTGGTAAAATGTGAGCTAGAGATATTTACCAGCATCCTCCGGGTCCTTCACGGCGCTCAAAGACACGGATCAGATCAAACGCTTTTTCCTGGGCGAGGGCATCGACGGCGATGGCGCCCGCGGGACCGGCCCCGATGACAGCCACGCGCTTGACGGGCGGGATTGGCATGATAGGACAGTAAGGATAAATATGTGTTAAACTAGGTCAAGGGAATGCACCCAATTCTTTCGGCGTGAGTGAAAATGAAAGAAGTCTTTGCCGTCTTATTTCGACACGTTCGGGGCATTAGCGACCGCTCTTTCTCCACTTCTGGTGTGGTGACAGCGCCCCGGGTCATCGGCAGCCAGTTGACTGCCGGGCCACAGTGGGATGCCCTCGATTATGCTTTGATTGTGCTATATCACGCCATCGCCCGCCTCGGGAATTACCAGGGTATATTCGTATCGACTCGTGGGTTCGGTCATCAGATCCCAGATGCCGCACTGATATTGGAAGATCCTCTCAGCCACAATCAGACTACATGTTGTGTCAAACCGAACGACTCCAAGTCTCTTGCATGCAGAACTCTATAATTTAGGCAGTTAGTACCTATAATTTAGAGCAGTCAAGGCCTATAATTTAGGACAATTAGGGCCTTGAGTGCAACTCCTGGGGGCTTAGTAATCAGATTCTTTTTCACACAGCTGGCCGTGCAAGTACGGCTCACCTTCAAACTCTTACGAAAGCTTCTAGAACTTATCCCTGCCTACCTACCCGAGTGCTCTCCATCCTGTGGCTGGCCTCATCTAGCTTGGGCAGCTTCGAGTGTCTATCATTTGGAGATCGCGGGTCCCTACATATGCTCTCAAGGATGTGTACAAGCCACATCGTGAGTGGTTGCCTGAGTTGATGTACTTCCACCTCTCTCTCTTTCTCTTCCTTTCCTCTAGCCCCTCCCACTTCCTTCGAGGCCGAATTCCGCAACAACTATGCACGAATCAAGGATGCCGCCCATGAAATCCTTGCTGTCAGAAGACTGAAACAGAAATGTCCGTGGGACGTATCCAGGAACCAGAGATGCGACACCTATTCTACCAAGTCGAACAAGTGTGCTAGGTAAGAGACACAAGTCCTTTGGTATTCGAATACTAACGAGCTGGAGGGATCCTGCTATCCTACAGGGAAACTTTGAGGGTATCATCCAAGCCTTACGATTTGTCGACAACATGATGTCAGCGAAGCAAGGCGATGAAGAGCCTAACCCTAATGACTATAGGCTCTCCAGGGAGTGCCGCCAAGGGTTGCCCAAGGCAGGCGTTCGGCTTTGCCTGAAACTGCGGAAGATCATTAGCATTCATAAACAGAGAAATCGTCTGAATGGACCGAAGGCTACGACTGAGGTATGCTTCCCTTGTATTTACCTATAAACTGATTGCTAAATTCACCAAGCTCAATCGACTTCGGTATGAAGAGGAGGTTCGGCACCGTGAGCCCGGGCTTCCTGAACGTCAGACTCGGGTATGTATTACTCCTTATTTTAATATTACTTTACTGACTCTGTTACTAGAATAGAACAGGCTATGCCTCGGAGGATGTCCCTATTCTACGACTGAAGCCCCATGACCCCGAGTTTATGCACTAGAGTGGTGCATGGTTTCCTCTTGAGGACGATGGGCCAGCAAGCGGGCGGGGCCTAGGGGTCGTTGATGCTGCCAGACGCTCGTCATAACGCACTCGACAATCACGAGGACCAAGATGACGAGGAAGACACGCTCTTTGATGACTTTACATGTTCGTCGTTTATTATGCGGGGAGAAGAAGAAGAAGCTGAAGACCGCCGCGTCTCGTGAATATCGGTGCGCATTCTACCGGAGCCGTGAGGATCCAGGCCTCATTGATCGGCATGTGACGAACATAGGAACAGCGTGTACCCCAATTGTTCTCCTGAACCCAGATCTTCTTCACCCGTTGTGGTCGTTGCTCCAGCAGAGCGATATTCTCCCCCGGCCATTGCAACCCAAGCTGACCCTTACTGATGCTCTCCCAAGGACCATTAGCATCCTCTCGCTAGTTACTGGTCCAGAAACAAGTGGGCGGGGCCGGATGAGCAGCCGTCTGAAAACGGGAACAGTTGAAGTAGAACCTAGCGTGCAATCCTCCAGCGACGGTTTCTTGAAGCAACCCTTGGCGCTGATAGGTGGTGACGGGATCTGTAGTGGTGACTTGACTTTGTAGGTGACAGTCGAGCTAAGAAGCTTAAACGCCAGATGTGACGCAGTGGCTTGTGAGGATAACCTGCTTCAATGCTTCAGACGTCATATGTTGAACGTTGAACGAGATCGTATGCAGCTGAAACTGAAGACGTAACGAGATGTGGCAAGGGCCAAACTCCATTACGTTCAAATGGTAATCTTTGGCAGCAAGAAAGTAACAAGCAAAGGCTGAAGACACGGAGCATAATCAAGATTAAATTAATCGCAGGAAACTCCCTGGAATGCATCACCATGCAAGACAGTTTCGGGATATCATCGCGTAGCTGAAAAAACACCAAAAACTCCAACTGAAAGCTCATCAAAACACCCTGCAACGCCGACGCGACAATGTCCTGGTATAAAACACTCTCTCCAACCCACACAGACAACTTTTTGGTTTCGATCGTAATGGCGTGTATAATTAGATCATGGCTCCGTACTGGCGGGCAGAGGCGCGCGAGGATTGCGGTATCGACTGATGGGCCAGCTGCTCCGGTTCGTATCGCTCCAGCTCGCGCAGCCAGGCGTTCATCCTAGCCTTCTTGTCGTCCTCGAGACTTCGGTGGTCGAGCGCTGCCCACTCGTCCTCACTCAAGCTCCAGAGAGTCAGATGCTCGAGGATGGCCATGACAGCAGAGATGACAATCGCAGTAACGGGGTTTCCCCAGTCAGACGACCAAGCTGCGTAGAAAATGAGCACGAATGCGTCCAGCGCATCGCTCAAGAGATTCGCAGCAAGAGCGCGGGTAACCTCACGACGTGCCATGGGATCGGTGTGCGCATGAGCCGTGTCGGCGGTGTACAGAAGGCCCGAGAGAAGAATGTCGCGCACGCCAATCAGGCTGGCGAGCATGTACGCGGAGCCATCGGGGGCGACGTCGAGGGCCCAGAGGCCGAAGCGCGGGTAGGCTATGAGAGAGACGCCGCGGCAGAAGCGAACGAGGGAGAGGGTCGAGATGGCGAAGCAGCGGACATTGTGCGCGGTCGAGGCCTCGGGCGGCGGCTGCTGCTGCGGCGCGTAGGGAGATGCGATGGCGGTGGGAGTGGAGATGGGAAGCAGAGGAGTCTGTGAGTCTGCTGGCATGACCTCGTTCGTTCTATTGAGGATACTGTATATCGCTGAAAAATACGGGTGCGTCGTCTTGGACAGGAGACGAGGGGGTGGAAGAGTCTGGGTCGTCAGGGGGGTCGACGAGCTCGAATTTATCTCTCGACTCGATCAAGGATGTGATGGGAAAGTAAGAAAACGGGAGCGTCAAGAGAAACGGGGCTGCGGCAGCAAATATCAAGGCGGCTATGGACATGATGAACCGTCTCATCTGCACCTCACCACCTACCTAGTTATAAGCTAGAGCAGCAGAGAAATTGTATTGCAACAGCAACGAGAAAAGAGCTCACGCGTTTCCCCACAGATAGTGGAATCGTCATGGGAGGGTCATGCTCAGACGGGCAAGGTGGCGCCGGCCGAGGGTGTCATGACCCCTCCACGGCGGGCTCTCCCCGCCACAGCGCACCCCTACACTTGCGATCGCGATGCGACGCACGGCGCTAGCTGCACAGCAGAGATGGGCCTGCGAAGCACCGCAAAAGGGCACACCAGGAGGCAGAGGAAGATAAGCTCCGAGTCGGTGAGCGGCAGCGGCCATTGCCCGTCCTAGAGAGAGTGTGGGATGGGATGGCCCGTCCAACCCAACCTCGATGGCTGCAACCTGATGGATTGATGATGGAGGATGCTGCAATAAGGGTCCTGGAGTGGCGAATGCGAGGCCCGAGTCAAAAGTTCAGGGTCGTTTCAGACAACTATCCTCTGTCGTCTTGCGTGATGGACCTGCAACTCATCCTCAAAATTCTTTCCCATCATGCGGGCAGCGAGAACTGGTGGAGATAAGCCCATTCAGCATCCTGGTCTGCCCGTCTGCGCAGCATCCCACGCAGGCCACCTACCTATCCCGTCTCGTTCAGCCCCCTCGACCAAAAATCCCCCATCTTGAATCAGTGGCCAGTCGCCATCGTCGTCCCCCTCCCGTGGTTGGTTCTATTTGTGAGACGTCGCACTCGCTGCACACCCTCTTTTCTGGCGTGGTTGTTCGCCTCATCCTTTTTTTTTTTTCGCTCCTCTCTATCAACGACTCGCGAATTCTCCCCCCACCAGGCTATTCTTCTCTGGGCCCCCCGACTCTAGTTTCGCGTCCAAAAAGGCGGCATTTCTTTGATGGGGTTTATCCAAAGTGGTTGGAATGTGTCATCACATGTCCCCCGCAAGCAGCCAACTCCTCGGACCCCATCCACGCGGCTGTGAGACCGGTCCTTGTTACTGCAAGTAGGTAGGTCGATTTTCTAGTCGAGGGAATCGGGCAAGATTCAGGTGAAGCTAGTCAAAACTTGCATAGAGCGCAGTAAGCTCCTGGCTACTGTACCGTATTCTATGGCTGTTTCCATATCCTATTAGGACGGACGTGTACACCAGTGGACAACCAGCTTAGAATTCTCCCAGCCGCAGCTGATGCCCCACCAAGACAGTCAGTCAATCCCATACCGCACTCAACCCCAGATGTTGGCACCTCGAATTTCCCTTGCGACGCGTCCTACGCAGCTATTTCTCACAGCTATTCTGCCCGAGCATGGATTCAAGTTTACCGGAAGCTTCTCCACACTCCATCCCGCCGGAAACACACCAGATGATAGTCGATCTGCTTGGATGTCCAGGCTTTTCATATATCAAGTGGCATCCAGCCTTCACTTTCCCTTAGCATTATGGATTCGATCACGGTAGCCCAGCGCTTCTTCGCTTGGCAGAACTCGGAAGACAGGACGGCCTTCTTGCCAAGCACCATCAACTCATCTTTGCTTCTCTCTTTTGCATAATCTTCCATCTTGGTTCCTTCCTGGACTCCTGTGTTAGACAACCATTATGTCGGACAGCATGCACAGTATCAACTCTCCTTCTGACCCATCTCCCCCTATCTCTACCCCTGCTCCTGTCTCTGACTCTGCTGGCGCCCCTACTCCCGCGATAGCCATGGAAGTCGTGACCCCCCTGAGCGCCCGCGTTGATTCTATGGAGATTCGCTTTGATGCATGCTTTGATTCAATTGATTCCCGCATTGGTTCCCTCGATTCCCGCATCGGTTCCCTCCCCTTGCGAGGGCCGGCAGGGGGAGGGACCGCAGCGGTGACGATGTGCTTGTCTCCCTCGGCCATCTTGAGCAGAGACCGCCACAGGCGTCGCAGGCGAGGCTGCCCTCCTAGGTGCAAGGACTCTTCAAAATTCGGCACCGCGTGCAACTGTGGCCCGCCCCGGGATAAGTGTCCTGGCTTAGTTGTGGATTAATACCAATCTTGAAGACATATCCCGTGGGCAATGAACCGCTGCCCCGACAAGTTTTACTAGGCTGTGGACACCCCAGGACGCCTCAAGCAGGGGCTATTGGTATATCTGAACTTTCTCATGGCATTGTTTACGTGCAACATTCATCCCATCTTCTTCGATGGTTGTTAGCTCGAGTACAGGGAATAAGAAATATGGACACGAGGTAGAAACTCGTGGCCCTCGAGGCCTATAGGCGGCCGTATCCCAAACACTCGCAACAAGCTCATGCATGACTGATGAGTTGGTTTCAAGGAGCAATAGCCAGGATTTGACCCTCAAGTTCAGCCCGTGTGAGGAAGCCCATATGTTCGAGAGAATTGGAGACGATACAAACCAATATGAGACCAGCGGAAGGCTCAGGCACCTGGCACAATGTGCCATTAGTTACGCGAGGAGGGGTAGGGGGACGCCCTCCGCGTACCACGCCCGGTAGGAACGGGTGTTGGAGGTCGTTTTGCCTTTTGTTTTTTGTCTCGCGGTGACCCTGGGCCTTGTCGGGATAGTGTTGCTGGCCGTCGACCACGGCGGCCATTGGGCCTATGGCTTTCAGCGCGAGGGAAAGTCATGAGCTACGCCATCAAGAATAGAGACCGAGGCCGTAAAGAGGCTTCACGCGAGAGAAGGCGTGTCATGAATTAAACGGTCTGAATACACCGGAACACAGCAGTCAACCCCAAGGGGCCCGCCGGCAACACTGAGATCCTTCCCGAGTTCCTCTAACACGATCGTCTATGAATGCCACAAGGCAACCCACTGTATCGCATTTCAAACGACTCAGAGAAGAAGTTTTGGAAAGAAATTCCCACAGCTCTTGACATGACGCTGTCGACCAACGCCCAGATCCAGCGTCGCTGTGAGTGACGTGCGCTAGAAAGGCCTGACCATACTAAGGATTATCTTTAGTATCGGCGGCTTTCTCTGAAACAGGGCGGATCTGGCACTGAGAGAAGTCCCCAGAGGTCGGAGGATTTCTCTCACGACTGACCAAGTACTCTTTCACCCACATGCCGTGGCATCTTGGGGTAAGACGCCACCGACCCGGGTTTTCGTGAGATCCTCATATGCCGCCGCCTTCTGGCGATAATCTTTATCCGCCACTCAGGTGACGTCGCACCAGTTGAGAACGATAATAGTAGAGCCCTTCGTAGACCCTAGCCATGTAAAGTTGCGAGCCGTTCTCGCCAAGACAACACTTGAGAACCTGTGAGCCACCGTCGCTGGTCCAGATTTCTTGGACTACGTGGAGATGACCATAGGCAAGTCAAGCCGGTGGGGGGTGCCAGCCGGTGATGTCGAGGACACCCTTCCCTTTGAATCGCACCCAACAAGCCAATCTCAGTCACTAGCTGATACGCAGTGATTTTCGTGTAGTTTAGGCTCAACGACGGGAGTGAGACATAGTGACGGATGTGCAACTTGAGTTCAGTACGATAGAGAAACAGGCTGGCGTGCATCTGGGACCAGTTTCCAGTCTTGGTGGCCCCTCCTTCAGTTTCTGAGCATCAGTGCTCTATTCTGTTGCGGTTACTGGAAGTGAATGTGGACATGACCAGGATATAGGATGGGTTGATCGTTGGTTTGCATATGGTAGGATCTCGGCAACGGACAAACAACTAGGCGACTACCTCCTACAGCAAGTTCCGTGCTCAAACTTGCTTAAAGAACTAGAA
This sequence comes from Fusarium albosuccineum, assembly GCA_012931995.1. Lineage (NCBI taxonomy): Eukaryota > Fungi > Ascomycota > Sordariomycetes > Hypocreales > Nectriaceae > Fusarium > Fusarium albosuccineum. The sequence continues at coordinate 60,695 of JAADYS010000390.1, read as the reverse complement.
CACAGGCCACCAAATCACTTCATCCAACAGAACGAAGAGCGGTCCATTTCCATAAGCGGGCGCCTTGAGGTTACCGAAGACAGACCCGGGAGAGAACAGAGCCTCTAATAAACGTCATTGACCTAACACAGCTATAGCAACCGCCTCGAAAGGTCATTGAACCTGATGCGCTAGCATGGCCTACTGCCAAATCACTGTCAACTCACTCATTACATAAATTAACCCGGGTTTATTGAGGAGTTACACCGGCAAGATGCAGGTCGATAACTAGCTACACCCGCCTTAACCAGTTCATCTACAGCAGTACAATTAAACAGAAATTCCCAGCCACTTATTCAACGGCACAGATCGGCGATATCTTGCACCATTTGGTGAGGGATCTTTATACCCAAGATCATAGCCAACAGACACCCAAAGTTTGTCCTCTGGTCGCATGAGACAACTACGGATGTTTGTGCCGAGCGGGTAAACCCGACAGAATGCTTGTTAGCCTATCTCGCACTCGTTCTTGCAGTGTTGCTCCTTTGACTGTCTTCTTCCTGCTTTCTTTTTCCCGTTGCCAAGCTTTGCGGAGCGCAACGGAAATGCGTGTCTCAGTCGTCCACCATCTGCAGCCTCATGCCGCAACCATCACTAGGTCACAGGCTTGCATACCAGAGCCCTTAGCGCACGACAAACGTCATTGCGATTAACCGCCAAGAGATGATGTATAGCTATGTGAGTAGAGTTGAAGAGCCAAGAAAACTGATCACGGAACTTGTCCCCAATCCCAGCATCCTGGTTCCAGGGAATCTTGTAGATCTCTGTTCAACTCTGTCGCCTCATCTCCACTGACAAAAGACGTGTTCACCTCGCCCAAGACCCGGGGAACACAGGCCCAAACTCTCGTCAAGCCCATCCCGTCAGGAGCAGCCTGTCAAGGTGCGCCATGCCGCTGCGTTGGGGTATCGACTGGCATGTCTTGGCCAGGGTCCAGACTCTTTGGCAGTCATCGCTTAGACGCATGGCTCAGACTGTAATTAATAGCCGGGCAGGTTGAGTAATCTCAATGGTTGGCATCGCGAATGCAGCTTGGGCGCTAGATCCTCTTCCGTCTGCGATATCAACTGCCTCTTCCCTCTTCTCCCTTGTCTCGCTCAACCCTTTTGGAGTAACCAGCAACGTTTTGTAACACGTCACATTCAGCAACACCAACAACACCAAGACAAAAAAGCAAAACGACCTATCTGCATCTGCGCCCCACCGGAAGGTTTTAGAGTGTCCCTTCTCCTCAGTTGTTCCTGGGAGCATGGCATGTTTGTCTCGTGATTTATCGACTCTTCTTCTTTTAATAAATATCCACTCAATTTAATGAGTTCGCGACGATCGAGCCGGAGCGACAGTCGACGGCGAAAACGAAATCGATCTCTAGATATGGGCATCTCGGATCATGGCAGCAAGCGATCGAGCGCCAGGAGTAGTCCCAAGAGCAGCCCGCGGATAGGCCACCACTCGAGCCGCTCGAGTCCGCCTGCGGGGCCTAATGACCAAGGTACGGGAGATGACGGGGAGAATTGGTTTCATTTTGATGGAAATGAGGGGCAGCGACCGAGTTGTGGTACGCGAGTGTTGATGAGAGTCCAAGATCAAATTCGCGTTACACAATGCCTCTTATACAAAGGATATCCCTTTCAATGACACGAATGGAAGACTACAGAGAACTAACAACTTCTCCAAGATCAAGATGACGGCCACAGCGCCCCAAACGTCCCCATAGAAGAGAATCAGGGCCTCTTACACGGAAACGCGCAAATTGACCCCGGCGGCAGCGACGAAGACGGTGAGTTCTCAGCAAGCGACTTTGACGCCGACTCCATCACCAATCGCTCCTCCTCGACGTCGATCAATTCGAGCATATACGAGCATAGCTTCCAGAACGGTCGTCGATATCACAGATACCGGCATGGACGGTATCCTTTGCCCAACGACGAAGCAGAGCAGAATCGTGAGGATATGCTGCACGCCATGATGCTCGAGGCGACAGATGGGAGGTTGTTTTATGCGCCGATTGGAAGTCATCCCCAAAGAATTGCGGATTTGGGAACTGGTACGGGCATATGGGCTATTGAAAGTATGCTTCAATCTCAGTTTTCTCCCAAGATGTTGCCTCTAGCGCAGGGATGAGATGTCTTCGAGAGCATTGGCTAACGGCAACGCAATGTGACAGTGGGAGACAAGCACCCCAGCGCAGAGGTGCTAGGCCTTGATTTGAGTCCGATCCAACCAGTCTGGGTACCTCCAAACGTCAAGTAAGTCAACTTATCTCTCAATATGCTTGAGATGATTAACCATCTTCCAGATTCCTAATCGATGATGTCGAAGACGAGTGGCTCAACGGCGACGACTTTGACTTTGTCCACCTACGCAACATGATTCCCATTCTCAAATCACCTGTCGGGCTGCTGAAGCAAGCGTACGCGTAAGTCATTCTCGCTCTTCTTCTTGCCCCGTCTAACAAGACGATGTCAGCAACATGAAGCCCGGCGCATGGGTAGAACTCCAGGACGTCGACGGCCAAGTCCACACCGACGACGACACCATTCCTCAAGACTGGCCCCTCAAGCGCTTCACGGAATATCTCGTCCAGGCCTTTGCCCAGTTCGAGACCAACGCGCACGCTGCCGTGTTTGGAGGCCAGTACCTCGAACAGGCGGGCTTTGTGAATATCAAGCACAACTACATCAAGCTTCCATACGGCACCTGGCCAAAAGACAAGTAAGATCCTTCTTCCTCCAACTAAACACGGTGAGATACTAATGCCGGGAAAGAATAATGCGTCTGGTGGGCATGTACTATCGCACAGCATGCGAAGAGTTCTTCCCCGCCGTGGGAGCCCTGCATTTCCCCAAGATGGGCTGGGACAAGACCGAGATGGAGCTCTTCTTTGCTGAATGCCGGCAGTCGATGCGCGATCCCAGGGTGCACGCCTACGGCAAGATGCACTTCTGGAGCGGCCAGAAGCCCTTTGATGCCGAGTAGAGGCTGATTTCCTATTCGGAGGTATTCTGATTTGGGTGGAATTCGTTGCTGAGCGTGTTTTTGATTCAGACTTTTCGAGTTGTAGACAAGAACGCACATGGTGCTTCATGAGTGATGGCTATCAAATACCAAAACATGTTACAATCACCCAACTCCTGAACTTTTTATACACCGTCCAAAGGTCCCCTTTTCAACATTACCACGGAACTTCTTTAAACGCCCGTCACCTCCGACCCTTCTTGACCTTCTTGCTCCTAGGCTCTTCTCCTTCTTGGTCTGCATTTCTCCTCTTCTTCCTACCCTCCTCGAGCAGCTTCTTCATACCCTCAGTAGCCTTGAACTTGGGGTTCGAAGGATCGATAGCATATTCGTGGCTGTCAAACACAGCCTTGAAACGGTCATCGCCAACATCCATCTTGAAGTCCTCTTGCAGGCCGCCGCGCGTCTCCTTGGCTTCGGCCCTCTTCTTGGCCTTGCCCTTCTTGCGCTTCTGCTTCTCGGCTCGGATAATCTCGTTCATGTCGAAGTGGTCCAGGTGCTCAACCTGGTTCTCATTTTCATCCTCGGCCATGACCTTTTCTAGCTGTGCCTTCTGGGCCTTGGTCTCGGCTTCTGCGGCCTCACGAGCTTGTCGCTTCTTAAGACGCTCCTCCTTTCGGATCGAGGTCTTTGAGGTTGGCGCAGGGTCCTCGGCGGTAAAGAAGGGATCATCGAATCCAAGGTCTTCGGTTTCACCTGCGGGGGCTTCTACTACCTCCGCAGCTTCATCGTCAGAATCCAAGCCTTCACGCTTGGCCCGGGCCTTTTGGCGCTTCTTCTCCTTTCGCTCCTTCTCTTTACGCTTGTACTTTTCAATTGTCGTCTCCTCCTCGGCCGCCTTCTTTGGTGCACTCTCCGTGAGGGCCGGCGTAAAAGTGATTTCCATATCACCCACTGGGGCCTTCTTGGAAGACTTGACAGGCTCATCAGCAAGACCCAAAGCTGCTCGCATCTTTCGACGCGCCAACTCCTTCTTGGAGAGCTTGGGCTCGTCCTCCCCCTTGTCTTCCTCAGCGGCCTCAACTTCCTCCACATCATCGTCCTCATCCTCGCTGTCGCTAGCCAAGTATGCGCGAAGATCGTTCTCCTCAATCTCAGCACGGCTACCACTGAAGGCGCGGTTGATGGACTCCTTGCGCGAAGCTTCCTCGGGGTGCATGTCCCAAGTGAGCTTGACCTTGGAGCTTTGTAGCGCATTGGTGACAAACTCGATGGGCTTGTAGGATTCAGGAACCTTGTCGCATTCGTCTCGGGGTTCATCGTCAAAGGTGACATCGTCGGGAACAAATCGGAGATCAAGGAAGTTGGATGAAGACTGGTACTCTCGTCCGTCAACGGCTTCGTAGAGTTTTTGCGCAACTGCCGGGCTCGAGCAAATCATGACAGCGTAGTAGTAGCGCAGACGGTCGAGCTGATAGGATCGCAGCGCATCGCTATCAAAGTCTTGGTCGTCACCCTCCTTGAGCAAGTCCTTCTTGATCCTGTCGTCACCGTCCTCGCTATCCTCGTCACTGCTGGCCTCCGAATCTTCATCCGAGTCGTCGTTCTTGGAGTCTTTGAATAGTTCCTTCGGAGGTCCCTCCACTTCTTCCTGTTGCATGCGCTCCTTGCCGAATTCGCTGGGGTAAACCGAGATCTTCTCTACCCTGCCTCCACTCTCGGGAAGGAAGCTGCTGAACAGAGCCATCAGATCGGTCGATCTGACGTGATCCCAATCGAGGTTGACAATGGCAATGCGATTTGTCACATCTCCAGCCTCGACCTCGTTCTGCTCGTCCTGAAATCGCTGCATGTCTCCCTCAGTGTCGACTTGAGCACCACCTTCCTCCTCGTCGGATTCAGATTCGTCATCTTCAGAATCAGATTCTGACTCGGAAGACGAGAAGCCGCCACCTCGAGCTGGATCGTATTTTTCGTGCGCCTTTCGGAGCTCTCGCTGAACCACCTCGTCATCGTCGACCTCGACATCTTCCTCTTCCTCCTCGGCGTCTTCCTCCTCCTCCTCCTCATCTTCCTCACGATAAAGCCTTTGAAGCGCCTTCTTCTTGGTATCCGACTTTACTTTCCGGCCGTAGCGATCGACTTTAGCAGTGGCAGTGAATTCTTCATCCTTGAGCATGTGCGCGAATCGTTTGTCGATTGTGGTCTTCGTCTGCTTTTTTGAGGGCAATCGGAAACGAGGGTCGGTTTCGAAGTCGGCGAATCGCGCATCGGCGATTCGGGGAGCGGACGAACCGCCCTTCTTCTTCGAGTTCTTCATGTTGGCGTGCTGTGGTGAAAGAGATGACCGTGGAATTTTGCGATGCTTGATAGAGGGGCAGAAAGCAATTTTTTGGCGGTGAAAGTTTTCTGCCCAAGGCGGTGAGTGTACTGTAAGTGGATGCTCCACCAAGCCGCCTCAAGGCTCAACCAAATCTTCAAGATATACTCCGTACCTTTATACTATCACTATTTGACTTTCTCTTGTCACAGGCAGAGAGGTAGGTTGTCAATCGGCGACTTACTGGCGTCACATGACCGGCACGTCGAGGCGTTCTACTCAGGTAAAGCTAGAGAGAAAATCAACTTCATCTTGACCACACCACTAACACCGGCCTCCTCGCCAAGCACACGACTAAGGCGTGTAATACGCCCGTAGTTGTATAGAAATCCAGGTGCATTGCAAGCTCTAGATTACTGCCGTAAATTACTTGACTAGAGATATCAAGGTACCTGAGCCTGTGTGATCTAATGAGGCGTATAATATTTGACTATGGTGGCGAGTTACTGCTTTTTAAATATTAGCCTATAGGTAGCAGGGAGACAAAAGAACCCAACGCTCGACGTAAGGCTCCTCGCATATTGCCATTATCATCGCATCGTTATGTTCTCAGCTCTCCTAGAGTAATTCTATCATCATGGCTCATCTAATCATGCCCGTCGCTTTTGATCTCAGAATCCTCGGCGGCGTGAGAGCTTTCAGGCGCCTTTTCCGCACCCTCTTTGACACCTTCCTCACCGTTGCCATACATGAGAGCCCGGTGGTATTCAGGCGGGAATATGGTGAGAATGTGCCTTATCAGCTGGATATCTGTATGGTGGAGAGTGGCACGTTTGCCCCGTAAGAAAAGGACTTGAGAAGCTAAAGTGACGATTAGTACATGACATTAGTACAAAATGCAGGTAGCAAACTCACCCTGAAACAGGTAAACAATGAAGTTCTCTGCTGCCTCCTGTAGGGCCAAAAGAGCCATGTGTTCCATTGCGAAGTGCTCGCCCTTGATATCATGGACGATCTCGCGAACAAGCCTTGCAAATGGGGTCTTCCTGATTGCGAGGCGTTTTCGTTTGCGAATTTCCTCGCTCCGTCGAGCATCCAGGGGGCGATTAGCAGTCTTCATCGGAATAAGATAATAAGTTATGTGAACTTACTACCTGGGTGACATCTGCTATTCTTGGGGACTAGTTTGGTAGCGCGCTTTGCCTTCGTGCTAAGGTTGCCAGCGGATTTCGCCCGACTCTTTGAGGGCGCCATGTTGCTAATGCAAATTAGCACAAAAGATGAGAACATATAGACATAATTCTCATGTATGATACGCGCATAAGAGACGGAGCTAAGGAAAAGTAAAGACTTCCTACCGGTATTGCACAAAGTTGTGCTACTGTTGAATGTGGATGCAAAGGCGGCGATCTGGCAGGGGTGTGAAGACAGGAAGGAAGGAGGGGTGGAGGTGATCTGATCGTAGGAGTAGAATAGGATTTGGCCAATCGGAGCTGACTCAAATGATGACTAATAGTCCTAGGGCTGCCTTGTGGTCCGTGCGTTGCTGTTTGACTTTTTACAATCACTCCCCAGGCACATAGCGGTATACTGCAAGCATGCCATGAACTAATTAGCAGTTTACCTCCTTCCTGACATCAATAGCGTCATAAAGTTCAAGGTAAATAATTAAAGAACAATAATCACGACCCATTGGTTTTTAACCAAGTTTTACCTCAATCTCTTGATAAGAATATTAATGAAATTAAGCCGCAAATGGGCCTCTTTCAACGCGACATACGAAAGGTGTGGACGACCAAGCTGCCATGTGTCAATTCGCTGACAATGTTCAAAAGACAGTGAGCTTTCTATTCAAGCTGTTCATAAGATTCTTCTTCACTAACTTCAGACTCTATCGTTCAAGGCGTTGCAGCAACTGGCCCAGGATTGGAAAGCAGTAGAAGCACGAACGACGGGGCCGTGGGGGCTACAAGAGAATTGGAATTGAAGCTGTGAAGGGTAAGGTACGTACCCGCACTAACCAAGTGGGGCAGTCGGTCATCGGCCTCCCAAAGCACCGCCCATGTCCAAAAAATTTCCAGCGCCATCGCGACTCCAAAGTTGGAAAAAAAGTCCAGAGCTCGCGAGGAACAGAATCTCGTCTCTACGATTTCAACTCCCCACGAATGGCTCCCAGTGCGCGACACTCCGGGCGCGCGGCCAAGCCGCAAAAGAACGGCCGCACTGAGCAGCGACAACAGAAGCGCAAGCGAGAGCAGGAAGACATTCAGCAACTCGAGCAGCGAGTCCAAGAACTGGTATGTTTTGTCCATGGCGGGGTGTTGACCATGTCTTCAGCAATAGCACTTTCCAGGTTGCTAACCGGTTCTGCAGGACCCCAAGTCGGATACCATCAAGAACTTCTCCCATCTTCCCCTCTCCGTACCGACCGCCTCTGGCCTCGAGGCATCGCATTTCCAGGTCCTTACCGACGTCCAAGCCCAAGCCGTCCCCCTCGCCCTCAAGGGCAACGATGTTCTCGGCGCTGCCAAGACGGGCAGCGGAAAGACCCTCGCTTTTCTCATTCCTGTCCTCGAGAAACTCTACCGCGCACAATGGACTGAGTACGATGGCCTTGGCGCCCTAATCCTTTCTCCCACCCGCGAGCTCGCCGTGCAGATTTTCGAAGTTCTCCGAAAGGTTGGCCGGAACCATGTCTTCTCGGCAGGTTTGGTCATTGGAGGCAAGAGTCTAAAGGAAGAAGCCGAGCGATTGGACCGAATGAACATCTTGGTCTGCACACCTGGTCGAATGCTGCAGCATCTCGATCAGACAGCTGGTTTCGACGCCAATAACCTGCAGATCCTAGTATTGGACGAGGCGGATCGCATCATGGACATGGGTTTCCAGTCGGCAGTTGATGCTCTGGTTGAGCATCTGCCCAAGTCGCGACAGACTCTCATGTTCAGCGCAACCCAGAGCAAAAAGGTCTCCGACCTTGCGCGCCTCAGTCTCAAGGACCCCGAATACGTCTCGGTCCACGAAGCCGCAACGAGTGCCACTCCCACAAACCTCCAGCAACACTTTATCGTCACACCTCTGACGGAGAAGCTCGACACCTTATACGGCTTCATCAAGGCCAACCTCAAGAGCAAGATCATCGTCTTCTTGAGCTCTGGCAAGCAGGTCCGATTCGTATACGAGAGTTTCCGTCATCTCCAACCCGGTATTCCTTTGCTCCATCTCCACGGTCGACAGAAGCAGATTGCGCGATTAGAGATCACCTCGAGATTCACCTCAGCAAAGCATTCATGCCTCTTTGCCACAGATGTGGTGGCACGAGGAATCGATTTCCCTGCCGTTGACTGGGTTATTCAGGCCGATTGCCCCGAAGATGTTGACACTTACATCCACCGCGTTGGCCGAACTGCGCGATACCAGAGCAACGGCCGAGCTGTGTTGTTCTTGGACCCCAGTGAAGAGCCGGGTATGCTCAAGAAGCTCGAGCAGAAGAAGATCCCTATACAAAAAGTGAACGTCAAGGAGAAGAAAAAGAAGAACATCAAGGACCACTTACAAAGCATGTGCTTCCAGAACCCCGATCTCAAGTATCTTGGGCAAAAAGCATTCATCAGTTACACTCGATCCGTGCACCTACAAAAAGACAAGGAAGTGTTCAAGTTTGACGAGCTAGACCTAGATGGCTTCGCTGCCAGTCTTGGTCTTCCCGGAACACCACAAGTCAAGTTCCGCAAGGGAGATGACATCAAGCGGATAAAGAACGCGCCTCGCGCAGGCATGTCGAGTGATTCCGAATCCGATATGGATCTGGATGGTGAAAAGAAGAAGTCGAAGAAGAAGAACGAGGTGCGGACAAAGTACGACAAGATGTTTGAGCGAACAAACCAGGATGTCTTGTCAAGTCACTACAGCAAGCTCGTCGTGGACGGCGATGACAAGAAGGATGGCGAGGATGATGACGATGACGGCGATTTCTTGTCTGTCAAGCGAGTTCTTAGGGATGATGATCTCGATGAGGAGTCCAAGAACGCATACAAGAGCTCAGTAAAGATCATTGATGGTCTCGGCGGTGAAGAACCCTTCGTGGTCGATTCCAAGCGTCGTGAAAAGGCCCTCAAGTCCAAGAAGAAGATGCTCAAGTTCAAGGGCAACTCAACCAAGGTCGTGTTCGATGACGATGGCAATGCCCACGCCATCTACGAGCTTCAGGATGAGGACGACTTCCACCAGGAGGGTCCTGCGGACGAGCTACGCCGCAAATTCGTCGAGGACGAGACGACTCGCGTCCGCGAGGCGGATATCGATGACAAGGCCCTTGCCAAACAAAAGAAGCGCGAGAAGAGGGAGAAGCGCAAGGCGGCCGAGCGAGCAGAGAGGCTGGGAATCACGGAAGGAGACGAGGCGCCGATGCTGCAGTCCGTCGACGATGGCGAGGATCCGCTGGCGCTCATGCGGTCACTACCCGTCGCGGGCGAGGAGAGTTCCGACAGCGAGCAGGAAGCAGAGCCACCGAGGAAGCGAGCCAAGAAGTGGTTCGAGGACGATTCGGAAGACGAAGCCAAGAAGAGCAAGAAGAGGAAGGGCAAGGGCAAGGTCATCGAGGTGGAACAGGAGCCCGAGACGCTGGAGGATCTGGAGGCCCTCGCGACTGGACTGTTGGATGGTTAAAGAGGAGGCTAGCTTCGATACCCTTTGGAGCCTTGTGTTTGCGGATATACAAAAGTTATGGAATAAAAGGCACAAGGTTGATTATTGTCTTTCAGAATTTTAATCCTCCTTTGTGGGGGTTGCCTACAATACCTCTGTCACCCTAAAAAGTACAGACAGAACTGAAACGCGCACGCAGCGCAGCAGCGAGGTAGTCCAAGTCGTGACATGAGGCGGTTCATTCAAAAGCACAGGATTGGTAAAGGTTCAATAAATTCAACGTCAAAAACTATCCATTCAACCATCCAGCTCCGCGCTCCAGCAATGCCAATAAAGTATCTCGCGTATATAACTCGTCAAAAGGCCAAGACTGCCTCGGCCATGTCAGGTATCAACATGTCTCCTCCAACGCCAAATCATGAGAGCTCAGCTGGTCATCTCCTCCTCGCCCTCGGGGCCCTTTCCGAGCAGTCTCACACGATAGAAACAGGTATGGGTACTGGCTCCGTAATTACTCACAGAGCGAATGATGACATGGTCCGTCGGTACGTTCATATCTATCAGCCCACGTGCGAGGCCATGGATGTGCACGCCATTGTGCAGGTTAACGCTCTCGTACATGAATTGGCTGATCTTGACGAAAGAAGGGCCATAGTTGGGAGCTTCAAAGTCCCATGCACCGTTGTCATCTGGGATATGTGTGAACGCATAGTCTCGCACACGCGCACGCTCTTCTGGGTCCTCAAAGCTAGCCCAAACCTCAATGTGTTTGGGTCGAGCGTTACCGTCTGTCGTCATCTTCGGGAGTATGTGCTCAATGACGACGTGCTCGGGAACCACGAGATGCCCGAGTTGAACCGATATGGCGGCGCTGTAAGTGTTGTTGCGGTGGTTGACGGAGCGGGCAGCGCACCAGCAGTCACCCTCCTCCGACCACGGGCGAAGAGCGGCGATGGGAGGATTTGGGTTAAGGCCAGCGATCCCCTTCTGAAGTGCTTCCTCTGGGGCGATGCCCCTATTCCACGGGTCCCAGGTTGGATCCGTGCGCCTCGCGTCAATAGTGGCACCAGCACCAATGCCGAAGTAGTTGACATGGTTTCTGAGCACAGTATCCCAGTTGGAATATATCTTGCCTTCGGCCGTAGCCTCGAGACTAGCATCGGCAAGGGCCTTGTCGACAATACCTTTCACAAGACTGGTTATCTCGGCCTTGGACACACTGTCAGGAGCTCGCATGGTTGCAGTGCGAATCGATGTGAGAACATGTTCTTCCATCTGCGTTTTGAGTTCCTTGAGCTCGGCGAGGATCTCTGCGCGATGTGTCCCCAGGTCTTTCTCCAGACGCTTGATGAACTCGTCACGCGAGAGGATGGCTTGGTTTTTGCCCTTCAGCTGCTCATTAACAATCTGTGATAGACGTTCATCAAACTCATGACCTGAACCGGCAGATTGTCTCTTATCCGATACCTTGTCCAGGATGGCCTCGATCTTGTCTTGATTGTTCTTTACCCATGCGTCCCAGAAATTTGGCATCTTCTTTTCAAGATCCTCGTAAGCTCCTGCGACGCTCTTGTTGAGCTTTGATGTGAAGGATGGGTCCTTGGTAAGACGGGCGACCATGGCTTGCCATTGCCGGTTTGAGGCCACGTCATATTCGCCGTTATGTTTGTCGAAAGAAAAGAAGGTGCCGTCCTCCTTCAGAAGATCACGAAGTGCGTGCCAGAAGTCCTGCGCAATGACAGGACGCCCGTTCACGAGTTCCGTGTGAACAACGCGAGGGACTATTGCTTCCAGCTTCTTGATGGCCGCGTTGTGGAGCTTGCCATCTCTTTTCAAGGACCCAATTGCTTTCTCGTACGTCTTCAAGAACGTCTCGAAGCCAACGGGGTTTCCTTCATCTTCCCAAATGCCCAAATCCTCCTCATCTTGGCCCCAAGAAGGCCATGATACCGTAGGAATGATACTGCCGAGTCTACCAACGAGGCCAGAAGGACTGGGCAAGTGAATGCCGGTGGACGGCATGGAACCCATACTTGGGAAGGCTGGTAAGCCTGGCCCAAACGACGGAGATTTTACCCACACGGTGCCAATTATCAAGCCAAAGGCACCTAATGCGAACCATCCCACAGTCGCGGCCGCTTGCGAGCGCCTTGGAATCCGAAGCCCGGAGATCTTGTTCAGGAAATCGACAGCATGATCCGTAATTGTCTCGCAAAGCCATTGCAAGGCCCGCATATAAGTCATGGGATGAAGCAATCGCCACCACTCCACCGGGCCATCACGATTATGCTCGTCCTCGTCGAAATCATCAAAGTCGTTCGGTTGGCGATTCTCAAATAATGCTCGGACCCATCTGAAGGGCCACATTGACAGCACCCGGGCCAATAGCTGCATCAATATTTGTTTCCATGTCTCCTGTCCAGCACGAATCTGGGCTCGCTCTTCTCTCTCGGCTCGCTCACGAGCAATTTGCTCCTCGGCCTCGCGGATCTCTTGTTGAATCGCGAGGTCGCGCTCATGTGGATCGTCTGCAATCTCGTTGACTTTATCAAGCGACGTGATCCTTTTGTTGATATCCTTGGCTTGTGCGAAAAGGCCTCCATTCGCTGCTGTGCTTTGGCCCGTTCTTCTCTTGGTGAAAAAATCCTTATTCTGAGACGATCGGTCAGGTTGACGCTGCAACCTCTGGGTACCAGTGACCCGGGCCCTCCGCGCGTCGCCTGCCGTGTCTTGGTCGTCATCAAAATCCTCACTCTCCTCACTTTCCTCGTCCTGCTGCTCCTGGGCTGGTAGTTTCTGGGGACGTAATTGGGTGGACTTGGTCCGGCGCATTCTATCAGGGGCGGGTGTGTTCGTCTTCTTCTCATGAGCGACCTGGGTATTTCTCCGTTCTCGCCTGTCCTCCTCTTGCTCTTCTTCGTCTGATTCATATGAGTCTTGCCGCCGCGCTAGGTTGGCTCTCCTCGCCCCCATTTGTTGATCCACCCTACTCTGGCTAGGCCGAGTGCTGGCGCTGGTGAGTCGGTTTTGAAGACGTGGTGGTTGCGAGTCGCGTTCTTCAGGCGCATACCGCTGATTTTGAGTAGTTGACTTGGAGACAGCTTGTCGCGTTTGGGGAGCAGGCGTCGGAGCAAGCGCAGATCCTATCGTTGCATCCTCGTAATAGTCGCTCTCCATGCCAAAACTGCGAGAGCTATCGGCGTCACTACCAGCAATAGCTTGCCCAGGGGCATTCGAAGGCCCAGCCGCAACTGTTCCCCGTTGGGTATCTAGGGCATATTAGAGTCATCGTACAACAAGAGTTCAGCAGGACTACTCACTACCTCGAGAAACTTGGTTGCCTTCTGCACCGGTTGCGGATGCTTGTTGTGGTTTTGGTGGTCGCACAAAAACACCCGCATCATCGCGTCTTGAGAGAGCCTCATTTACAGCGGTGTTCAAGTCCATACGCTGCAAGCCGCCCATGGGCCTGGGCGGCGGCTCAACACCAGAGCCATATGTATACTGTCTCCGAGAACTCGGAGTACCTTGCAATGGAGGTAATTGCGGTCGGACCAGGGCGTTGGGTGAATTACTTGTGGTTGCTTGCTCAGGCTCCCGGCTCGAGAACCGAGTGCTGCGTCTGACGGAGGAGGGCCGTGGAGGCATGGTGGAGATGAGTTGGGAATCCTGATTGAGGCTGAGGTGAACAACGGATTGAACAACGAGATGTGCCCAATGTGAAAGGAATCAGGCCCTTTTGTGTCATGAACGTGTGTCTGTCCTTGTCCTTAGGGAAAGGTGGTGCAGGCAAGGGGTGTAGTTGGTCTTTGTACGATGAGATGAGAATAGCACCATGAAGAGTCGAAATGCCTGAAAAGAGACACAATGTGGATGAGAGGGACCAACAAGAGGTCCGTTCTCATTCCCAGTCGTGCTTGACAAAGAAATAACCTCTGGTGTGCCAGCTTAGCTGGCCAATCTAGAGGTTGGTTTGCGCGCGGTCACAACAAAGAATCATGTTGGTGGTGGCGGTGACTTGAGGGATGCCCGGGCTTTCACAATCTGGGGGATGATGCAGGTCCCGAACAGGTCGGTATTGTCGACAGGAACAATGAAGAGATTCTGGTTGATGCTGAAAATGATGGAAAATACCGGCGCAACTCTTTTTTTCCAGACTCAATACTCGTGATGCTGTAGTGAAGTGACGCCCGCGAGACGCGGTACGCGCCGAGGATTAGGCGGCGCGAATTGAGAGGCTGGCGTGATCACGTGTTTTGGTTTGAGTGACGGCCGCCAAGTTGGCCGCCAACTGGTGCGGTACAGTCCATCCATGAGAGCTTCGAAATGAGATGGATACAAGAAATCAGAACAGTGGCTTCCAGTAACGGTTTACTAAACCATGTGTAGGTTGAGATACCTCAACCGCCACCACCCAAGTCTTCTGGACTCTGGTTGGATCGCATAACTTGATGTGCTCTGTGACGAGATTTAACGATCCCCCACGTTAAGGTTCTGCCACTCGGTAAAATATTCGGGCGGGAATACCAACGCTCAAGCAGTCGAGTTTTCCCGGCCGCCACTCGGGAATTTCCCTCATATCACATGTTGACAGTCATTCGCCGTGATGTTGAACTTTGCAACAAGTCGGGTTAACCGACGGTGCGCCATAAACAGAAACAGGCATAAGACGCAGGTCATAACGTCAGAGCTAGACGATACGAACCCCTGCAGGCGGTTGAAAGAAACTGGGCCCGTGAAGGTGACTTTCCATCTGAACCTGAATAGCTGAGTGAAGCATTGGGTAAATAATTTGAGAAAAATGTTCATTAAATAAAGAAGACACTTTTACTCCGTGATGACTGTTTCTGCTGCTATCTTCTTTGCATCCTGCCTGATCCTCTTATGAGAATCCTAATCCACTGAGACCAGCATTGTATGTTTCAATGCGTACCCTGCTTGTCAACGGCCCCGCCGTGGTTCGGTTGAGCAAGCCATAGATCGTTATGCTCTGACTAGCCGGAGTCAAGGTCATGGTAACTAATGTTTAATGACAGGCCAGTCGAGGAGCTGATGTAAACAAATACCAGCAATAAAGTGAAGGAGATCTGTCCACTTGGCATCTTCTGCAACCGTCTCTCTTCTTCTTCATGTCCTGCTCCCATACAAAACTCAACTCGCCCTCTCCGGAGCAGTTCCCTATCAATACGACCAAATTCCAGCCTCAATCAGCACCACCAACTCTCGGTCTCACCCTTGTCTTTTTTTAGCACCAGCCACCCCCCCATCATTAACCGGCCTGAAAAAAAGTGCCCCGCCATCTCCTCGACCTCCTCCTCGCCTTAAACCCCGCCGCTTCGCAACCCGCCCGCATCCAATCTTTCTCACCGCAAACTCTCCCATCGCCGAAACAAAGAAATCGACAATGCCTGTTGGAACAGTTCTCGTCACCGGGTACGCCACCGACTCCTCCTGCTTGCCAGCCTCACCCTTCCTTGACGCCCGTCCCCGATTTGTCTTTGTTCCTGTCGCAATCTCATTCTCGAGGACAACCCATCAGGCGGTGCTGCGTGAAAGAACAGCTGATTGCTAACTCTCTCTTCTTTCGCACTTACAGTGGCACGGGCTACATTGGCTCCTTCACCTCGCTCGCCCTGCTTGAGCACGGTTACGATGTGGTCATTGTTGACTCCCTCTACAACTCCTCAGAGGTCGCCCTTGACCGTATTGAGCTGTTGTGCGGCCGCCGCCCAGCCTTCTACAAGGCTGACGTGACAGACGAGAAGGCCCTCGATGAGATCTTCTCCAAGCACCCTGTCATTGACAGCGTTATCCACTTTGCTGCCCTCAAGGTAAGTTGTTTGCCGTCCTGCCTGGCCAAGGACAACTGTCCTGGCAAGCACCATTCGCAACAACTAACACCATCGCCAGGCTGTCGGCGAGTCCGGCGAGATCCCCCTCGAGTACTACCGCGTCAATGTCGGCGGCAGCATCGCCCTTCTGCGCGCCATGGAGCGCAACAACGTCTCCAACATCGTCTTCTCCTCCTCCGCTACCGTCTACGGCGATGCCACCCGCTTCCCCAACATGATCCCCATTCCTGAGCACTGCCCCATCGGACCTACCAACACCTATGGCCGCACCAAGTCCATGATTGAAGACGTTATTACCGACTTTGTCAATGCTCAACGCAGCAACCTCGAAAAGGCCGGCAAGGAGTACAAGCAATGGAATGGTGCTCTGCTGCGATACTTTAACCCCTGCGGTGCCCACCCCAGTGGCATCATGGGCGAGGACCCCCAGGGCGTTCCTTACAACCTTCTGCCCCTTCTTGGTAAGGTGGCGACTGGCGACCGCGAAAAACTTTTAGTGTTTGGCGACGGTAAGTTTCTTAGCCAGGAACTTCTTGCTGGCGGTTCAATTCCTAACGCGGCCTAGACTACGCCTCCCGAGACGGCACCGCCATTCGAGACTACATCCACGTTCTCGATCTGGCACGCGGCCACCTCGTCGCTCTCAACTACCTGCGCGATAACAAGCCCGGCGTCAAGGCATGGAACCTCGGTTCCGGTCGTGGCAGCACCGTCTTCGAGATCATCAAGGCCTTTAGCAAGGTCGTCGGCCGTGACCTCCCTTACCAAGTCAACCCTCGACGACAAGGCGACGTTCTCGATCTCACTGCGAACCCCACTCTGGCCAACAAGGAGCTGCAGTGGAAGACGGAGCACACCATGGAGGAGGCTTGCGACGACCTCTGGCGCTGGGTCGAGAACAACCCCCAGGGCTACCGACAAGATCCCCCCGCGAAGCTGTTGGAAGCCGTCAAGGCCTCCAAGGCTTAGAATGATATAACGACGTAGGCCACTCATATGCGAGCAGGCCTTCTCGCAAATTGGGTCGGAAAATATTCATTTGGTGGTTTATGTTTTTGGATTAAATGAACCATCCATAGCATTTAGACATGTAGCGCATTCAAAAAGAAAAACAGTAAGGCTAGATTTAATCAGATTTTTATGAGCAGCTTGCCCGACGTCTTCCGGCTCTCGATATCCTGGTGCGCTCGCGCCACCTCCTTGAGGGGATACACATCGTGGATTGCAATGTTGACCTTGTCAGACTTGATCATGTCGAAGAGCTCATTGGTGTACTTTTCCAGGCTAGGCCTTTCATCGACATAGGCGTTAACCGTCGGTCGCATCAAACGGACAGCCTTGGGAGTCAGCCGGAGGATGTTGACGGGGTCCACGGCGCCCGACTGCATTCTGTTAGCCATGCACTTGGGTAGTTTTCGTCCGAACAGTTATGGCTTACCGCGTTGCCAAACGATACGAGGGTTCCTTTCTTCGCAATCAACTCGAGATCCGCATCAAAAGTAGCCTTGCCTACGCCGTCAAAAATGACATCGGCGCCATGGCCTCCAGTGATCTCCTTGACCTTGGCCACCACATCGTCGTGCGAGTTGATGGTCCACTCGGCACCATTCTTCTTTGCCAGAGCAAGCTTCTCTTCTGTGCTCGCTGTGCCAATGGTCTTGGCTCCCACGGCTCGAAGCATCTGCACGAGTAGAAGGCCAACACCACCGGCAGCTGCGTGGACGAGCACCCACTGACCAGCCTTCACTTCTCCAGCTTCACGAATAAGAGTCCATGCCGTAAGGCCCTGAAGATAGCTGGCCACAGCTTTCTCGGATTCGATTCCGTCGGGGATGATGATAGCAGTAGAAGCATCGACGACACTATACTCGGCGTACGCGCCGACATTGCCCATAAAGACGACCCGGGCGCCATGTGGGAAGCCCGACACAGAAGAGTGCGCGTCTACAACTGTTCCGGCTGCTTCCCTACCGAGCGTAAAGGGCAAATGCGGCGCCTTATACAAGCCGGAACGGAAGTAGGTATCGATGTAGTTGAGGCCGGCAAACTGGTTGTGCACGAGGATCTGGCCCTCGGCCACCTTGGGCACGGGGATGTCCTTGTACTCGAGGACTTCTGTGCCGCCATTCTTGCTGATCTGGACAGCCTTCATCGTGGGAGGAACGGGAGCCATCTTTGCGGTAGAGAAATGGGAAGCGACACGGGCAATGCGTTGCGCGGGAATCGATGAGGTCAGAGGTCTCGCGACTGCCAGAGCTGAAGGCCTGAGGAGTGAGCGGCGAAGCGGTACGGCAAGCGGATGGGCCATTACCTATATACAGCAAAACCAATTGTGTATAGAAAATGGTGTGATGAATTGGAAAAGGTGTCGTCGTCGGAAGAGCTCGGCTCAGGATGTCAAGCTCCGGCAACAGCTATCGGGATCCACGCTTTGGCGGGGTCGGAAAGGTTCCATGATGGCGGGGTAACCCCCAAGGTTTAGTGTTGCTCTGCTTAGCAATCAAGGCACGCAATTGCCGATGGAACTTGCGGTTTGGGAGGCGCAAATGTCGGAATTGGGGTGCCAAGGGCGGATGTGAAGCCATTTAGACTGACTTTGTCGGATGTTGGAGGCAGAATTGGGAGTGGTGTTGTTATTGGATTAGATATGATGGATGATTGGGAAGCATATGCTGACAGCATATCTAGTGGAAATACGGAATTAGAGCTCAATTCTCTTACATCAGCTACTCCGGTGGGATAGATATCAAGACGTGTATTTTTATCCAATTCCTATATCTAGTAGCTAGAAGTGTCCGAGGGATGGAAGCAGAAGCATGGTTCAAAGTATACTTGGCTGGCCCTCAACCTATCTTTCCCCTCCATCATAACAGCTAACAGGAGCGAACCTTGAGGTAACATACAGGTAATTGGAAGCTTTTACTCTAGTGAGATTGTCATTGACCCGTTTCATAAATGTTGCTCATTCCATTGACGAGTATCCTGGTCTGTTCCGTCGTGACCGGTAGAGGATTTAACCGCCCCGTCCAATTGGTAATTTGTTAATAGAGGGCACGTTTGTATACCCGTGAAGAATGCTGACCTCAACTCACACAACTTTTCATGTCTAAATACTACAATGATAGCTTTATTGTTACTCGGGTAACCACGAGCGGGGAATTTGTTCATACCACACGTTATTATCGGCTGTCGAGACGAAACTTTGTCTCTCAACGGGCGTATCTAGGGTAACCTGCTCACACGACACAGTTCCAGGGCCATCACGACAATAGCAATATCAAGGTAACAAAATGCGGTCAACGAGTATAGGAACAAGGATAAATGTCAAACTTTCATCCGTCTCGCATAATGGTTACCTAGTCGAGCCAAGTCGCTGTGCCGGTCAGCTGCCAGGACTCAACCAATCGTTGCCTATCTATATACGAACAATACGAGTTTTCTGGTTGAGGGATTTGGCCTATTTCTAAGCGACAGCGACGCATCGGAGATTTCCCAATAGCTGCACACGAAAAGACGGAGAAATTTGCTGAGGTTGCGCCAGCATACGCGTAACCATCCCGTCTCAATGGTTCGCGACGGGGCGGCCGGAACTCCCTCGGAGCGATCCGACCAACCCCAGGAACTTTTTGAAGGGGCCTATTCTTGGTGCGTCGCCCGAATGCTGCTTCATGAAGGTTAGCGATCGACAGCAAGGTTCTGTCAGTGACTAGCTAGCTGTTTCAAATGTCGCCCCGCGCGCAAAACGAGAGTTTGAGTGTGAGATGGTGGATGGATGCCGTGTGGAAAATCATGTCATAACAAGAGTGGCTGTGCAAAGCCCGAGCCGCGACATGGCCACCCTGGCTTCGAGGCTTGGCAGAGGGAGCTTCGCAAGCTGTTTTGGGAGGCGAATCGAAGCCTGTTTATGTCCGGCCTGGGAGTTGCTCAGCGACGCTGCGGGATTGGGCTTGAATCTGCCCTTTGGAGATGATCGTTATCTCGAATTGCGCCGAGTGTCTCGAGCTTGGGCGTCTCGCAGCGACATTCTGCGACGTCGCAAACTCTGGGTGCCAAGTCCTGGTGCTGGCCCGGCCATACGTCACTGCTCGCGGGATCGAAGTCCTAGGCTCGCGTTCTAGGGCCCTTACTAGTGACAACCCCTGGACCCCGGACATGCTGTAACGAGATGAAGAACAGCAGCAGGCCTCATGAATGAGGTGGAAGGCAGCACATGCACGTTTTTGTATGAGGATCCAGCCTTATGAGGGGAAGCCCAACTTCTGCTTTCGACATTTACTTTTCTTCAACATCAACCGCATTCTTAACGGGCCCCCAACAACGTCCGACCGCCGCGCCCAGGACTCCGACTCTGCTGTGCTCTACCTCGCGTCGTCAGCTTCCCGGCCTCCCGTCACTGTCCGGCCGGAAGACTCGCCATCTTTGCACGACGCTCGCCGAGTGAATCACTGTCCAGCGACGCCGCCGGCCTGGGACATTTGGCAACCTTCCAACCATTTCAAATGCTGGTTTCAAGTTAAAGATGCATACTACTCCGGCCGACGTCCGCCAGAGGCGCATCATCCAGCTGTCGCAACAATGGGGCTTCGCCTTTCCACCCAACGCCCCTGCTCCTCTCGCACGGCCACAGAACCCCCCATCATTTCGAACTCAGGCCGATGATGAGGTCGCTGAAGGTCTTTTACAGAGGCGATGCGCCGAAGTCGCACAGCTTCGGCCCAAGAGCGGGCTCTCTCGGGCATTTTCGTCAAGTAATCTCAAGAAGGGCAAGCACTTGGACACGAAGGAGATCTTTAACGTTTTGAACTCTTGGGTCGACAGTTCCGGATCGCCTGGTGTTGCCGAAGCCCTCATTGCAAAATTGGCTGCTGCGGGAGTTGATCTCAGTGGCATGCAAACGCACAAGTCCGGAATTTTGAACCGACGCCGCAGCTTCGAGAATGGTGTCGACCGAACTCGCCTGCTCAAGTCTGCGATAGATGGAAACCAACTGGAGACAGTGCAGGTTCTAATATGCCATGCCGATTCCCTGACACTCGACAACTGCCTCCCTGCCGCCATCAGGACAAGAAACCCTCGAATCGTCGAGGCTCTTTTGAGGTACGGAGCCAACGCCTCGCAGACTGCTGAAGGCCAAGACGAGTTTCGCAAAGCTTGCGCTGTGCCCGCATTATCACAAATTGTTTCGCTCATCTTACGATCAGAGGGGCGACCATCGCCGGTATGCGTATCGCAAGGACTGACTGACGCTACGAGAGCGCAATCTTTTGATACTGTTCTGCATCTGAGCCGCTCTACAGCAGACGGCAACTACAACCAAGCCGAAGCCCTCAAGCACGCCATCAACATCGAGAGAAGAGATATTGCGATGGCCATCGCCACGGGCAACAAGCCCCCACAAAGTCCTGGTCTTGAAGAAGCATTTCAGCTCCTCATTGAACATGAATCGCTGACTCCAAAATTGAAGCTTGACTTTGCTGAACTTCTCCTTTGCTGCGGCGCTCAAGGCGAAATCCTGGCGCATTCGCTCGAGATGGCTTGCAACTCACAGTTTTTTGAGATGGCTGACCTCCTAGCCCGCTACGGAGCTTCAGTGGAACACAATGACGCCTCTGCTTTGAAAGCTGCCATCTCAAAGGGCCAAGTTAGTCTCGTGAGCTCTTTGCTTAACGGTTCCTCAAACCTCGACCCCGCTCTGGCATCAAGCTGCGTGTCATTTGTCCCTCAGCAAGCACCGGCTGCCACGAGACAGGCCCTCCTCCATATTCTACTTAAGAAAGGTGCCAATGGAACAGCTTTGAATGAATGCCTCATCCAAGCGGCCAAATCTGGAGACGTTCAATCCATTGAGCTTCTGCTCAACCCTCATTTCCATGACCAGTCAAATGGACACCCGACTGCCAATGGAAGACCACGCATCAGCAACAGACATGCCACTGCATCGCCCGATTATCAGAACGGCGAGGCCTTACGGATAGCGGTCTCGAGAGGGAGCGCAGATATGACGGCGAAAATCCTTGCTGCAAGACCTTCGAATGAGACTCTGACCGTAGTTTTCCCCTTGATTAAGAGCCTGCCCGCTACGGACCGTTATCAAATGGTCGAGCTGTTCCTCAAAGGGGCATTGACTGGTCCATGCCTGCATGGCGCTCTGCAAGATGCCATTGCTGAAGACCCCTACAACCGAGATGATGCGCTTATCAAGCTGCTTTTGAAGTACAACGCAGACATCAACTACAACGATGGGGCTGGACTTCACGCCATCATCATGCAGAAGGACCTTGGGCTTTTGTCCACGCTGATGCAAAGCGCTTCTCCACAGACGGCTGCGGCGCGGATCACTGACGTGATGAAGGTTACTGACCATCGAGTACGCTACGAGATGATGTCGATGCTGTTCAATGCGCGGGCAAGTGTTGGAGTACAGCAAGTGGCCGAGGCCTTGCTTACAACATTGTCGGAAAAGCCCGTTGATATGTCTCTTCTTCATCTCATACTGCAGCAAGGGAGGGCCGACATAAATCACTTAGATGGTCAGATACTGCAACAAGCCGTCCAGAATCCAGACCCGAAAGTCCTCGATTTGGTTCTCAGCCTCGGCAAGCAAACGGGGGACACAATAACTCGATGCCTCGACGGATTGGCGCCGCTACCTTCCACAGATAACAAGGCCTGGAAGCTCGGCGTCATACTGTCCAAGTCAGCGAGAAAGCTTGACTTGCATTCGATGCTAGTACGGGAAGTTCAAACTCTGGTACAAGATAGTTCGAATAAGTCGTCACTCTCTACACTGAAGAAGTTGTTCGAGTGTGGGGCCGACCCGAATACTTTCCAGGCAAGACCCTTGTGTAGTGCAGTTGCTGCAGCTCGAGAGCCTGTGGTCGATGTCATGTTTAATTGCCAGAAACCACCGACTGCGGCCTCTTTAGCAGTTGCTCTACCTCAAGCTCTTTCCATCTCCGATCCCATGAACCGACTAGCCTTTACAAAACGACTGGTCGAAGCTGGGGCTGTTCCTCGCGAAGTCAACAGGGCGCTGAACCATGCCATCAGCAATTTCACCTCTGATGTCGCTCTCGTTAGTGTCCTAGCCAACTTTGCAGATGCCTCTGATGGGGAGGCCCTCGTACTTGCTGTTTCGAAGGAATCACCCGAGATCCTGGACCTGCTTCTCTCCCGGACTAAACATTCTCTGGAGAACAGGAACGCTTGTTTGGAGAGAGCGATGCAGATTACTGACTGGACGCCAAGACTCGCCATCTGCAGTCGCTTGGCAAAGGTTGGAGTGTCTCCTAAAACCGCCTCCGACGCCCTGTTGATCGCTGCCCGTGATGGTGACCTGGAACTTGGAGACGTTCTGATTGCCCATGGAGCCAGCATCTCGACGAACAACGGTCAGGCCATTATTGAAGCATGCCGGGGTGGCTCCGTCGAGGTTCTAGATGTGCTCCTGAGATCAAATGTCGACACGCAGCAATCCACCCTGGAGCGAGGTTTCCAGGCCGCGACTGAGGTGGGAGATCTGAACAAGCGTGCGATGGTCTTTCAACGCCTCCTCAAACGAGGCGTGTCTGGTGAGGTCGTCGACATCCAACTTGTTTCAGCTGCCAAATACGGCGAGGCTGGGCTAGAAGTCCTGCGGGTGTTGCTGGCAGCAGGGGCAGACCCTAACTACAGTAACGGTGAAGCGGTTGTCGCGGCTACTCGGAGTGCCTTTGTGGGAAGCCTCGAGCTGTTGCTGGGGCTATGGCATGAAGGAGGGAATCAGGTAAGTCAGCTGAGCCATGCTTGAGGTGGAGTTGCTGACGCGTCTGAACAGAAGAAGGCATCTCCCCCAACATTGATAAGGGCCTTGAAGGCTTCATGGAAGCTAGACCGTGACATCCGATTCCACATTGTCGGGGACTTGATGAAAGCCAGTATGCCCGCCACGGACGAAGTTCATATCGCCTTGAGTAAGGCTGTCGGTGAGGACGAGCCAGACGAACGACTCATTAAACTCTTGCTTGACTCTGGAGCATCACCTTTGACTAATGGCTGCTACGCTGTGGTCCAAGCTGTTCAGGGTGTGAAGGCATCTGCTCTGGAGCTGCTATTGGCCCGTGACATTTCCGAAGAGGATATCAACCAGGTCTTCTCGAACGGGTTCACTGCCGATAAGTTTGCGACATGGTTTACCTCGGATGGGCTCGAAGTTGCGAAGATGCTTCTAGACAAGGGAGCCACAGGAGATGCCCTTTGCGGAGCCATGGTTCTGGTTATGATGAACAGTACCAATGAGACGGAACCTTTGGCGAATGATTTTGTCGATCTCTTCGTTTCTTACGGCGTCGATGTCGACTTTGAGAACGGACGGCCCCTCATCTGCGCGTCGTCAAAGGCCAATGCCGCATGGACTGAGAAGCTGCTGGCCTGCAAACCATCGGCTCAGACTCTGTCGCTCGCATTTGAACGCGTTTTTGATACAGAAAGGTCGCCGGAAGAAGTACTGGTGCTCTTTGAGTTATTCTCTGGTTACCGCGACGGCGAGGTTGGGTTGGATGTCATGGCCCGGAGCCCAGGATCTGAGCCTATTCTCATCAAGGCAATCTCTCAGTACCCAAGGTCAGCGGAACTTTTGCAGACCTTGCTGGATGCTGGTTTCTACCACGACCAGTCAACTAGGTATCGGATCTACGAAAAGATTGAGGAGCCTGAAGAGATGACGGTCTTGTTGTGGGCCATTGCTCAACCACAGAAGAAGGTCAGCACGACTCTGATCAAGATGCTGATTGAACGAGGCGGTAAGTTTAAGCCGATGAACTTGCATGAAGACTGCTAATATCCATAGCCAACGTCAATTTCGAGACCGCAAGCAGCAGGTCAACACCCCTCATGCTGGCCATCCAAAATCGCCGGCCAGATGTTGTCAAAGAGCTGCTCATCGAAGGAGCCAATGTTGATGTCACCAACTTTATGAACCAAACACCTCTCACGATGGCGACCGACATCGGCGGCGACCTGTCAACTCGGATGATGGGCAACCTTCTTGCCATCGACCAGTCGAAAGATGATGGCTCACTGCATAACGCTGCTAGGGAGCTGAATCTTGCGGCAGTGACAGTTCTCGTGGACCATGGCCATCACCCTGATTTCCCTAGCCCACTACACGATGGCCGCAGTGCTCTCGGAGAACTCTGCCTTCGTGGTTCCAGTTCGGGATCGCTCACTGCCGACCGAGAAAAGTTGATGCAAAGAGTTATGTCGTTCCTTGTTGAATCAGGAGCTGATCTAAGTATCAAATCAGACGGGAAATCTTTGCTTCTTCTTTGTTTCCACGCTTCTGACGCCCTCGCGACCACCCGGAGCTTTTTGAAGGTCGCTATGTGGAAGGAGATCAACAAACCATTCAACCGCTATACTGACGGTGAATATACCTACTCGCCAACAATGTATGTGACAAAGGTTATGAAAGAGTCGGACACTCGAGACGACCTTCTCAAAATACTTCGAGCAAACCGAGCGGCGGATGTATACTATGCCAACTCAGGAGAGCAGCCAGATGACGCTATCGGTTTGCCTGAGGATATGGAAGTTCAGGAACGAGAACGAAAGGCTCGTCTGCGCCGCCTCGCACTTGAGTCTGAGGACCATGCCATCGCTCTCGCTCGTCGAAAAGAGGTGGCTGGTGTGGAACGAGAAATCTGGGAGAACAAGGCTCAACTTGAGGATGCCCGTCGTCGCAAGCTCCATAACGAGGATATCATCGCGACGCGACAGAAGGCTGATATGGAAGAATCCCTCTTCAATGCTGCGCTTAAGAGACGACTCTCGGAGCAGCACAGAATCACCCAATCGAGTCTCGACCGCACCAAGGCGGTCGCGGCGGCCGAGCTCCAGGCGGAGGAGACACGACAACAGAAGATGATTGAGTGGGAGTCCAAGATGAACTCGGAGCGCGCGAGCAATGCCCAGGCTCTCAGCAGTCTGCGCATCAGCGAGCGGGAGGAACTGGATCGCATCGAGAGAGGGTCTGACGACAGAATTAAGAGAAGGTTGGAGGCCCAGAAGAAACTCGTGGAGACCCAGGAACGGCTCGCCAAACGGATAGCCACCGTACCAGGAGGGGCTGAGACGAGGAGACAGATTGGATTTGTGGAGGAAGTGAATTAATGAAAAGCATCCAAAATGAAATGCATGGATGGCCTGGAAAAGGAACCGGCGTTGGTGGTTTGGTTATTGGGTCA
Organism: Fusarium albosuccineum; assembly: GCA_012931995.1. NCBI lineage: Eukaryota > Fungi > Ascomycota > Sordariomycetes > Hypocreales > Nectriaceae > Fusarium > Fusarium albosuccineum. Next base: position 34,656 of record JAADYS010000390.1, on the reverse strand, counting down.
ACAGATACCTCACTAGTTATTTTTCAACGACATCCGTTTTGTTACAGCATTGGCCTATTGGTTTTGTACTAGGTACACGACCCATCATGGATGATACTATAGTTCTCGTGACGATGAGTGAATCCTCGGGGCGGAGTAATAGCCTGTCTCATGCTACTGAACGCAATTGAATACTGGTGAACCAAATCGAATGATCACAAGCCAAGGGACGATCCTGGTCAGCCAGTAATAGTAGATTGTACATAGCTAAACAATAACCGTAGTTCCAATGCCAGTCGCTGATGGCAACCCAAACACCTATAGCAACGTACAGCCGGTGGTATAGACTAGAAGTACATGGTTCTGAAGCCTTTACGCCCCTTGAACAAACCAAATCATATATATCGTCCCAATATCAAATCCATCGTACAAATCATCTTTACGCTCAGTTCTTTCTTGCCATCTTGATGGAGTCTGCGCCGGTTTCGACAACACGGTAGCCATCAGCGTCGCCTTCGCCGCTGGCAGCCTTGGCATAGGCTTCTTCGCTTCGGTCGCATAGAATGTCGAGGTCTGAGTCACTCAGGACCTCCTCTCCTCCGGAGACTTTGTAGACTTCGCCATCCTTCAGAAGGAGGGCGCGGAGGGATTCTGGATCGAGGTCCTCTCGCATGTCCATCTTCTGGCCCATTGTCTTGAAGCCTCCCTTTTTGATGATGAGCTTCTCGAGACGCCGCTTCGCGTCGGCGGAGAGAAGAAGAGACTCTTCAACGGTATCCTTGGTCGCGAGGCGGAAGACAATGACGGGCCGTGTTTGTCCGATACGGTGGCAACGATCTTGCGCTTGCAAATCCTGCTGGGGGTTGAAATCAGAGTCGAACAGAATGACGGTGTCTGCCGAGGCCAAATTGATGCCTTGTCCACCGGCACGAGTCGATAGTAGGAAAATCTTGTAGTTCGGGTCCTGGTTGAACTCGGCGATTTGAGTTCGTCGACTCTCCTGAGACACGGATCCATCGATTCGGCAGACATTCCACCCGCGCAGTTCACGACAATAGTCCTCGAGGATATCCAGTTGTGTGGTGAACTGGGAGAAGATGAGGACTTTGTGATCATCTTCAAAGAGTCGTGGCAGGAGGCGATCTAACAGCAGCATCTTGCCAGATGCAGTGATTATGGAATCATCTACGGGAAGATCTGTTGATGCGTTCCAAGGGTTGTAGAAATTATGTGGTGAGTTGCACACCAATCGAAGTTGAGCCATGGGGTTACCCAGCTTCTTCTGAGCGATTTGCTTTTCTATGCGAGGTTAGCTTGCGTCAAGTAAGAGGGACGAAGAAACTTACTAGCAAGTTCGAGCGTTTGCGCGCGCTCGACCTCCTCAGCCGACATGGGAGTCTGAGTGGTGGTGTCTTCTTCCTCACTGGCCATTTGCTTTGCTAGATTCGCTTCAAACTCATCATCCGACATCTTCTCTTCGTCCGAAAGAGCGTCCTTGTAATAGTGTGCCCTTCGGGGGCGACCACGCAAACTGACGGGTGTCGACTGGCGACTGGACTTGGCGCTTTTGGCATCAGACACCGTCGGTGTGGGCGGAGACTTGCGCTTCCCAGTGGTCTTTTCAGGAGTCGCAGCGCTTTCTGGGAGAGGGTTCTTGCGAGGCCTTCCTCGGCCACGCTTAGCCATCATCATCGAGAACGCATTCGGAGCTGGCGAGGTCGCTGGCTTGTCGACTTGTTTCTTCTTAGGACTCTCTCGGACCGGTAGCGACATGGTCTTGGGCGCCTTTGCGACACTGCTGGAGCGAGAAGTGCCCCGGCTCGACTTTGTTGACGGTGATGCCCTGTTGATCTTCTCCACGACCTTGTCCTCAAGATACCGTCTTGTGTCAATGTCTTTGTTAGTGAGCACATTGTACAAGTCGGTTTGCTCTTTTGTCATGGGGGCAAATAGAACGTATTCGCGCTTCTTTGGGAGGTAGGCGGCCACATCCTGCTTGATACGCCGCAAAAGCATAGGCTGAAGGATGAGGTGGATCTTTTTGACAAGGTCCTGCTTCATCTGGTCTGCGATGAACTCCTCGGTACCTCGTTCATCCTCAAGATCCGAAAAGTCAAACCAGGACTCGAATGCCTCCCAATCGGTAAAGATGTTTGGCAGGAGGAAATGGAGTAGAGACCAGAGTTCCTTCAGGTTGTTTTGAAGAGGAGTGCCGGTAATGAGGAGACGAGTAGCTGAAGTGAACTGCCTGAGCTGCTGGAACAGTTTCGCTTCGGCATTCTTCATTCGATGTCCCTCATCCTAAAAGATCATGTCAGTCCGGATATCGCGGCATTGATTGACAACCTAAACTTACGATGATGATAAACTCCCAGTTGATTCGGGACAGATTGTGCTGGTCTCGGAGGACCATCTCGTAGGATGTACAAACAACAGGAAACTTGTTTGTAGGGCGGCCAGCTTTGAGATGGCGCATCATCTTCGTTTTAAAGATATCCTCTCGTTGCTCTTTGTTGCCATGGTACATAATGACCGGGATTGACGGCGTCCATCGATGGAACTCATCCATCCAGTTGGACAGAGTACTGAGAGGCGCTACAATCAAGTGAGGGCCCAAGTAATTCTCTTGCTCGCGAAGGAGCGCAATCAAGGCAATCGTCTGTATAGTTTTGCCTGCGAGGGTTAGCCTTGGTAACTACTTGCCAATTCGAACCGGCACCTACCAAGCCCCATTTCGTCGGCCAGAATGCCGCTCATGCCCTGAGAACAGATCTCAAACATCCAGGTGAGGCCCTCGAGTTGATAATCTCGCATGGTCCCTCCGACCATGCACTTCGGTTGCTGTGCCATCGCAAGGTTGTGTTCACCAAGGGTCTTGCCGTCAAGGCTACTGCCCACCCGACCCAAGACTTGGGTCTTCTTCGTTAGAATATCGCTGAAGGCAGCGCTCTTGGCGAGGAGATCATCAAGTTCTCGAGCCTTTACCTCTCGCTCGGCCTTGGTCTCGGCCTTCTTCTTCTTCCGCTTCCTCAACAGAGCCTGTCGTCTCTTTTCTTCGGCCTTTTCATTCTCTGCACGAGCAGCTTCCTCTTCCTTGACTAGCGCATCGTCGGCTTCGGTCTCGAGCTTCATTGTCGAGTCGGGAGACTGGGGAGGCGGGGGCGAGCTCGGCACGCTCGTAGGCAGCCTCGAGTTCGACCGAACGGAGCTTGTTGTCCCTGATGGGGATGAAGGCGTTGCCATGGCTGAAACAACTCTTGAACAACAAAGGAATGAAGAATCAACTCGGAAAAGAAAAAGTTGAGAGCTTGGAAACCTCAGGGGCTGGAGGTTTCCACCCGTCGATCGCCACTAAGGGGGATTGAGCGATGATGCTTCGATGTGCGCCTCAAATCGGAGAGGAGGGAAAAAAAGCAAAGGAAAAATGCACTAAAAATGCGACGGGCCTAAAAAGAGCCTAAGGGGAGGAGATTAGGGTGCCGATCAAACAAAACACGGGAGAAATCCAACAATTGGCGTCAGAGGAATCCAATCGAGCCGTTTGCCGTGAACAATGGCAGCGTGAATCGAAAGTCTTTCCAAGGGCGTAGCGCGTAAAGCCGCCCTGGCAACGCGACGCGAGAAGGCAGCGCAGTCACGGGTTAGCGTGTTAAGTGGGATCTGGGCTAGGTAAGCGAGCCAGAGGAAAATCAGTCACAGCGAAGCCACTCCCCTCCCCCGCCAATTGAGCTGCCCCTCCATTTTTCGCAACCCCACCAAGAAAAGATCGGGAGACTGTGAGAGTCACACTTGGAAGAAACATTTTACACTTCTTTGACTTGAAGGACAATTCTTCTTCCGACAGACCCGAGTGAAGCCCCAGGAGCTTCCTCTTTCCGAGCCAGACACACTGTTCTCCCTTCGCGCCCTCCGTCCGGCTACTCGAGGCCTCTACCCGCTCCGGTCGCTCATCACCTTCAGAATGGCATCCTTCGCTTCCCAGACCTACACTCCTACCGAGGAGGCTGAGATCCAGCAGTGGCTCACTACCTCGGAGCGTCTCAAGTCCCCTGAGGACAAGTCTACCATCCTTGAGACCCTCAACGACCACCTGTCCAGCCGCTCCACCCTCCTCGGCAGCAAGCCTTCCAAGGCCGATGTCGCCATCTACGAGACCCTCGCTCCCATCGTCGCCAAGTGGACTCCCGAGGAGCGCACCGGCGAGAAGGGCCACCCCAACATTGTTCGCCATATCGACTTTGTCCAGAACTCGCCCCTCTTCGGCCTCGAGGTCAAGGATGAGGACAAGGTCAAGGTTGACCAGGACAACGTCCTCTACGTGAAGCCCCCGGTCGACGCCAAGGCCGAGAAGGAGAAGAAGAAGAAGGCTGCTGCTGCCGCTGGCGCTGGTGGTGAGGCTTCACTTGTCGATCGCACCAAGGAGAAGGTCAAGGAGGTCGTCGAGGAGGCCAAGGACAAGGTTGCTGGTGCCAAGCCCAAGAAGGAGAAGAAGGAGAAGGCTCCCAAGCAGAAGGCTGCTCCCGCTCCCGCTGCTCCTTTGTCCCCGTCCCTCATCGACCTCCGTGTCGGTCACATCCTCAAGGCCATCAACCACCCTGACGCTGATTCGCTCTACGTCTCCACTATTGCCGTTGGTGACCAACCCGGTAACGAGGACTACGTCGAGTACGAGGGACAGGTCTGCCGTACCGTCTGCTCCGGTCTCAACGGTCTCATTCCCCTCGAGGAGATGCAGGGCCGCAAGGTCGTCGTCGTCTGCAACCTCAAGCCCGTCAAGATGCGAGGTATCAAGTCATGCGCCATGGTTCTCGCCGCCTCCCCCAAGGTCAAGGAGGGTGAGGATGATCACAAGGGCCCTGTCGAGCTGGTTGCTCCCCCTGAGGGCGCCAAGGCTGGCGACCGTGTCTGGTTTGAAGGCTGGGAGGGCAAGCCTGAGGGTGTGCTGAATCCCAAGAAGAAGATCTGGGAGACCTTCCAGCCCGGCTTCACTACCACCGACAGCCTCGAGGTTGCCTTTGATGCTGGTGTCGTTGAGCAGCTTGGAAAGACTGGCCGCGGTCGTCTGGTCACCGAGAGTGGTGGCGTCTGCACTGTCCCCAGCCTCAAGGATGCTGTTGTGCGATAGATCAAGAGACGAATGATATGTCATAGATGTAGATGAATCAAAATCGTTATAGGTCAAGACTTTCTTCTTTGCCTAAGCTTTATGGTGTTATTATTCCACCTTGGATGCTTTCTTAGTGCTTTGGTACTCCCTATTGTATCAGGCGGCGCTGTAGCGAATGCGAGACGCTTAGTATAACTTGTAAATCCTGATCCTAAGCCGATTGCTAAAGATAAGACTAATCTAATCTAAAAAAGAGAAAACATAGTCCTAAAAGAATAAGATATTCTTCAACTATATAATATTCTCATGAAGATAACTGCCTAAGAGAAACAGGTTTATGATGATTATTTTAATAAGAGTCAGGCCAGGAGGTATGGAGTGCTGGTTCAATTCTCTCAACTCACCACTATAGAGGTAAACCCGGAGCGCAACAGAACATACATGTGCCCGTGAGAACTTGTCTTCTCGGGAGCACATGATCGACAAAGTTGGAAACTGGCTCGAAGCCACTTGTCTTTCTGAACTCGATCGCGGAAGCCTGCTTTGTTTTGACAAGTCACTTCAATCTGTCGAGCCCATTATCACCCTGAGACAGATTCATTCGGCACCTCCCATAATGGACCCTCCTCGTACTCCAGCTCGTCGAAATCCAGCTCATCGACGAAGCGCATCCGCTCAGCAAAACCTTTCCGCTCATTCTTCCCGAAGCCCCCGTGCCAACCCTTCCGCCGCCAAGTCGGGGGTTAACCTTGTGGAGAACCTTTATTACCACTCGGCTCATCTGTCAGACAACAATATCATTTACCGATATCGCGACGAACCGTTCCCAGTCCATGTCAGGGAACTCATTGACAGAATCCAGCGACCTCGCGACTCTCCTGTTCCGCACAACGAAAACTGTCCGAACTTAAGAGAGGAGCAGATGAGACAGATGTTGAGGAGTACCTCCAGCATACCTTGGTTCCAAAATTTCCACTCTACGATGCCTTGAGGCGTAGCGACGAGATCACGGTATGCAAGAATTTGGTCCCTCACGCTGGGGGTAAACTCAAAAAATTCAAGGAGCAAGAAACGAAGAAGCAATCCATCATTGCTAGCGCTCAAAAGGCTGTCCATACTGCCAACCTCCACTTGGATCGCCTGGGGCTCTAGCTCCACATTAGCCAACGGGTGCGCGAACCCTTGGCTCGATACAAAGCCCGAGCAGCCAGAAAGTCTTTGGAAATCCTGTCCTCAACCACGTTGATTGGATTGGTCTCTCTAGCCCAAGCCTCTTGGACTCACTACAACCTACAACCCCCACAGTACTATACAAAATGTACACTCCCGCCATGATATACAAAGAGCTCATATCCGACACATGCTCTATTCGAATGCTTTTGGGGTTCCGCTCGAAAAACTCCTTGCCTCTGAAAAACGCCAAAGTAGAATGCCCTTGGGCCTCTAAACACCTCTTCTGCCCTTCATGCCCGTCGTAAATGTGCCTTTTCTGCGTGTAGCCGTCATGTGCGTGGTGCGGTCGTATGCGTAATGGTACATTGTTTGATCTGCTCTCCCCATCAGGAGAAAAAGTATTTGCTCTCTCGGAGACGCGTCACGTCGAAGTCACCCTATTCAGCCGAGTTTAGTTTGTGGAAGCGCCAACAATAGAAGTCCGGTCGTTGACGCACCTTTTGCGGAAGGCTGGGGAAAGTCAGTGGAAGCCAGATAGGTAATCCTTGGCTGGGGGTTGCTGATTCCTTGGCTTTCTTCGGCTTGATGACTTCTTGCTCGAAAACGGATGCGTTGAGAGCCTCCAGCATCTCATCAACAGCCTCAGTGGAAACCACCTGGTTCTTCTCCTCCATTTCTTGGACAGCCTCACGAATTGATTCGTTCGTGCTGGCCTCGTTCTCAAGAATCTGCCCGAGGCCGGCAATCTCTTCTTTCTCTTTTTCAATCTCAATATCTTGCTCCGTCGCGGCCATCTCCTCGTAAATCGAAGCAGGCGTAATGATTTTTTGAGCAGCTTCTAGATCCCAGGGGTTGCCCGAAACACGGAGAGTATTTCGCTTGTGCTCTAGCAAGAGCTCGTCCTTGGGCGTCAGCTTACTGGTCCGGCGGAGCTCCTTGATCTTCTTGGCAACAGGGCTGTTCATATCAATGGTCGCCAGGTACAGCGAGCCCTGGTATCTTGCTCTGAATTCAGCTGCTAGTCGACCGACCACGTCTTCCTCATGAATCCGAATGAAGGCATCTCGTAGAACCCCGTTGAGAACATCCACATCTGCTGCATGAGTCCAGAACGAGTCATGGACGGCGGCAAAGTTTAGGCCGAGCTCATCACACTTGAGCGCTGAAAGCAGCATGTGGCTGGCATCTAAAGAGTGGATGAAGTTGGGGGGGAATCCCTGTAGTTGTTTCCTTCGGTTGACGGGATCGGTCTGGTCGATGACGGGATATGATATCGCTTGCAAAGAGGTACGGATCTCTCGGGTGGTCGACTTTCGATACGGCTGAGCGACAGGCATCCGCAAGGGTGTAGTCCAAACAACAGTCGATCGAAACAGTGACTTCAACTCCTCCCAGGCTGTTTTGGGCTTGCTCGTCACGTCCCGACGTCGTGGTCTCTTCTTACCGATTTGATATTCGTCCGCAAGCTGATCAAGCTGAGCCGGAGTTACAGCTCGACACACTCGTCCGCCAATTTCACCAAGCCAGTATTGAATGTCATGAGCACCACGGAACATGGTGGCCAAGGCAGAAAATATGTGCTTGGCAATGTATGTGGCCAAGAGCATGTTGGGAATGCCGGTCTCCTTATGCAAGTCGGGATAAAGGGCGTCGAGTTGCTTGCAGACTTGCTTCTTGGCACCAGAAAAGGTGACACCATAGACGTTGGTCATGACAGTCTGCTTGACCACCTTGCGCGTAATCTTGCCCAAACAAATCTCCGCAAAGCGGTTATGCTGCTTGGCTTCTACGGCAATTGATTCCTTCACGAGGTTTGCCACAGCCGAGTACACATCGGCTGGTCGCTCCCCAGGCACAAGGTTGACTTGTTGAGCGCCCCAGGTGTCACCACCCAAAGCAGCATAGTGCTGGAGGCCGTTGCAGGTGCCATCTTGATGCACCGGGAGATGGGAAATGAATTTGGTAGGATCTGGTAGATCGTGTGCGGCCTTAAGCTCGAAGCAGGCGGCCAGACACTGCCAAGGGTCCTCTGCCTTCAACCACCATCGACTTCCCTTGAGAGGGTTCGTCGCCGACTCGACGATATTGGCAAGGTTGTTGGTGGAAAAAGCTTCACGCTCGTCAAAGCTGGCCTTGTCGAAGCCATAGACATTGGCCATGTGAATCTTCAGCCACCTTAGACCGGCTGCACCAAGCTCCTTGCCCTTGGCAAACTTGAGAATAGAACGGGTGTGGTCTGCTCCCATGTGGTTGAGATAAGTGGGAATAGGATAGGCACGGCCGCGGTAGTCGACATTGTGGGGGAAATATATGACCTGTTTGCGGAATGCCCGTGCAATCTCGAGTTGGAGGTTCATGTAGCATCTCTGAGAATGGAGGGCGCTGCGCTCATTCTCGACTGCCTTTACAGCGCGGACCCACGTTCGTTTTTCAAAAGGGTCCGAGGTGGTTGGTTCGGGCGGTGTTTCCAGCTTGGGTTCGAGTGGCGGCATGTTGGCAATCTCCAGACCAGAGTTCCAAGCCTCGACCATGACGTCTAATAGCTCTCCATTTATCTTCCAAGGTGTCTTGCCTAGCACGTCCAGTCCCTTGAAGACTAATTCCATATCGCCGCGCTTGATTGCTGCTTTGGTGTAGAGTCTTTGCTCCACATCTCCCGGCTTGACACGGACCAGGGAGGATTTGCTTTGCAGGAAGCCACCCTCATTAAGTCGCCTCCACGGTTGAGGCTCGGCAATCATGGGTAGATGCTTGGCGAGGAAGTCGCCAGCAGGTTCTCGTTTCATTCTCTCGACGAGATCCGCGTTCATTGTCAAAATTCCAACTTTCTTCCCCTTTCGTGGGGCCTGCATGTGGGAAAAGGCAGGCTGGAGCTGACTGATTATCTCTTTGGTCAATGGATGTTCCCGAACAACATTGATCTTCGCGGTCTCGACCAACGACTTGAGGAGGATGGATCCGACGCGAGCGCGGACTGATGCTGTCCATGTCATTATCTTTTCCAGCTGGCTGCTGTCTTTCTCGAGAGCTGGTCCTTTAGCATCTATTATGATGCTACTGGTGTCCGTCTCGGCGTCCGTCTCGGCATTGTCAGGGCTCGCGGTGAACTTGACCTTACGGAGGCGCCGGCGCTCTTTCACAGCTTTCTCTGCCAGTTGAGCCTGCAAATCGTCTTGCACTGCCCTAGCAACATCATTGACCAGACGTACCATGACCATGCCCTTATCCAGGCCGAGCATCGCACCGTTGTTGAGCACACTAAGAATGGTCACCGCAGCTAATCGAGTTGGATCAGCAGCACGGAGGATTGGGCCAAAGATACAGCGCTCAAGGTCTTCCTCGGATTTGGGCTCGTTTGTCTCTGAAAATTCGACAAGTGCGATTTCCTCCTTCAAGCGAGCCTCGGTTGTCTCAAGCCAGCTGTGGAAGGTCTCGGCAAAATTATCCTCGCTGGACTTCATGTTGAGGGTGGTGTTGACGCCCATCTTCTGCATGTTCTTTTTGGTATTTCTCCATTTTTCAATGGCAACATCGATGGAATCCCGTTCCAGGCGCATCTGGAACTCACGCTGTTCTTCGACCGGCAGTTTCGAGATGTCGACATTCTGGAGCTCCAGCATGAGGGAAAGGCCGCGTTTCAAAGAGGACAGACCCTCTCCGCGTTGAGGCGTGGGTCTGACGTCGGGATAGTCAGCTTCAGCCGCCTCAAGCCCTTCCTCAAATTCCTCCTCCTCAGGCACTAGGGTCACGTAATCGGCGTCGTCAGATTCAGCAGCAAAGCTGTACGTGGGGCAGATCTCTGTGATAACGCCCAAATCTTGATCGGAAAGGATATCCGCCATGCTAAGAACCCGCAAGCCGGCTTCACCGGGTGCCATGCTCATATATCGCTTCACGAGTCGTTCCAGTCTTGCCCCACGCTCAGAGAGCAGCGACGCCTTGAGCATGCATGCAATCGTCTCCGCAGTTTGGGGCATATCTTGGTTTCGTATTTGTAGCTCGTACCATTTGTGGAGTGCTTCGGCTTGCGTTCGGTTGGGGCTCATTCGCATTTGATCGAGAGATGCACGTAGGTATTGGTTGTGAAGAACAATGCGCTCGTCGCCGGGCATGAGGTTTATCTGGTTCATCCGCTTCAAAATGAGAGACGCTCTCTCAAGCCTGCCGACCCGTATGCAGGCATCGAAGACAGGCAGCATTTCGTCAATTTCACCTGGAATACCATGGATATTGACCTTTGCGAAGGGCCGAGGCTCAGGAGGTTCAGGGAGTGTGAGAGGAGACGATCGGTCGTGAGAGTGCATATCGTAGTAGGAGGTGGATCCGGGGAAAGGGTGTAGGCCAGAACCAGCGAGTTGGTTCTGAACGTCGGCAAACGGTGAGATACCAAACTTGAATTCATCGACAGCTGTAGCGAGAGTCCTCCCATGCGTGATTCTTGTAGCATCTGGTGCTCGGCGCCTGCGAGGCTGGAACGACTGAGTGACCACGCATCGTTGGCCAAGATTCGCTATCGCGGTCTGTTGTGGGAGGGATCTCGGCGCAAGTCCAATTGGTCGCAGAACAGCAGCCTGCCGGAGGGAAATTGACCTCCGAGTTTGCTGGGAGAGCATTGTGACGGTTTCGGGGGAGGTCGTACAGAGTGCGGTCGAGGTGAGGAGGCAAATCTGTGCCGAGGCCAAGAGCTCAACAGGTAGACAACTGCTGAGACGGGTACGGTATTAAAACATTAGAACGATGTGGTATAAAGGAAGGGGCATTTGTTTCCCAGAGAGACAAGACAATCACAAGATGGAGTGTCACGGCGGATGTCGAGGACACTTGATATCCTGCCACTGTCCTGTCGCGTGAGGCGGGATACAAGAGTTGAAGTGTAGCAGCTCCAAATTTTTCAGCTTCACAGAGATTGGGCGATGGATTGCTGGCGGGGACGACGTTGGGTCACGTGCGCTGGTGGCGACAGGGGTTATCGGCTTCCCCACCATGATTTTTGCAGAAGCTGAGAGCTCCACTGGGACGGGCCATCAACGATTTTCTCCACCATGGCTGCGCTTGACGAGATGAAATTTGGGCTTAACGCTCGCCAGGTCTCTTGATATCTGACTCTGTCCTATTCCTTTGAATCCTTGCATTTGCATTGACTCAAGAATAGCTCTTCAATATGTTTACTCGTCCTGTGGCCGCAGCATTGAGCTGTCGCCAGTGCCAATCGGCCATCCTCCACGCTGTCGCCTCAAGACCGGCGACCAGCTCTTTGCGCACTTTGCCGCTCCGCCAGGCACGACAGCTCCCGATTTTGTCGAGGCGATGTTTTTCGCAGGAGACAGCGAGCGACACGACAAACGAAAAGGAACCTGCCGTCGCCGATTCGGCAGGAGATACTCCCAAGACGATAGATTCGAACAAGGCCGACGATGTCCCTTGGTTTCTCGAAGTTGAACCACCCCGCCATCCCGAAAGCCAACATGCGGTCGAATTGCCCAAGATTCCTGAGGATGCGCCCGAGGTCCTTGGTCCAATGGTGAAATACATCTTTGAGGACATGGGCTTGGATGAAATCTCGCTCCTGGACTTGCGCGATCTTGACCCTCCCGCTGCGCTTGGTCCCAATCTGATTATGCTTTTTGGAACAGCCCGTAGCGAGCGACACCTCCACGTTTCCTCTGGTCGATTCGTGAGATGGCTCCGAAAGAATCATAGCATTGATGCGCGGGCAGACGGCTTGATTGGTCCTGGCGAGCTACGGACCAAGCTGCGCCGGCTCCGCAAGAAAGCCAAGTTGATGGGCACCAATACTGCTATCATTCCCGGTGGGGATAATGGCATTTCGACGGGATGGGTTTGCGTGCATTTCTCGTCCAGTGGCGACAACATCAATGAGGCGGCAAGTTTCGACGATAGCGGGCGGTTCTCTGGTTTCGGGGCCCCCCAAACTGGCACCACGGTCGTGATTCAGTGCATGACCGAGGCTCGAAGGGGGGAACTCGACCTTGAAGCTCTGTGGAAGGGGGTGTTGAAAAGGAACCTGAGAGAAAACAAGAAGGCTCGGGGGGAGACTTTTGCGACTCCGGAGGAATTGGACCAGTTGTTGGCCTCCAAGGTTCAGCTACCTACGAGCGCGTCTGCCCTGCAGTGGCAGGCCATGCAAAAGGCATCGCAGCAAAGGCGCAGCTTCTCGACAAGCGCGCGACGACTTTCGCCTGCGCACGACGAACACAATGATCCTGACCTTGAAACCCAAGGAACTACAGAAAACAGCGGAGAAAACCAAGTTAGCCATAACTTTGCCGAGGTACGCAAGCAAGTCCAAGAAATTCAGCTTGTCGGGACGCCTCTGACACGGGACATGCTTTACAACATCATCAGAGCCGCTATGATGTCACCCTCCTCTGAGAGAAACTCTGCCACAAAGCGACTCTCCCTCGTTGACCAACTGCTACTAACCGCTGAGGAGCGGGGCATGGACATTTGGAACGGCGAAATGTTTGTTACACTCATCGAGTCTTGCGTGGGCTCGCCGTCGTATGGGGTGCTTCTTAAGCGTTCCCAGAAAAACCTCGAGTCCCTCATGTCAAAAACAGGATTTCAGTTGGACAACACCCAAGTTCTTCGCCTTATGTTTGGCTACGCACGGCGGGCGGACTGGACTCGATTCTGGGAGACGTTCCGCATCCCCCCTAAGTTCAAGACGGCCCGGGACCCGAGGCATTACGAGCTCGCACTTCGGGTCATGGTAGCTACGGGGAGTCAAAAGATGTGTATAGACACCCTGCGTATAGTGTATCCGGAAATGATGGACGAGGATCCGAACATCCTGGCCATCAGTTCAATCTACGAGGCTCTCAAGGCATGCATACAGGTTGCGGACCCGGAAGTGTTTAAGCTTGTTTACGATCCGAAGCCGACTGATCATCTAAGGGCTGTCCAGAAGATGAGACTAAAAAACAGGGAGTTTTCAAAGTTGCTAAAAGAGGTGTTAGCAGTGCGGAGGGAACTTTTGGCAGAAACTTCAGTCACTCAACCAGAGTTTGCCGATCCCCCGATATGGTGACGGGCTCTGGACTTTGGAGAGGACGGAAGGGATACAGCATAGTTATTGGAGAGGCGTTTATGTGCAAATGTATGATAAAGATAAAAATACTGTAACAACACTTCTCAGCATATAGGGGGTCATGGTTTTCTCATGTCTGCCAGTATTCCTCTCTGGCAGACGACTGGTAGCATAGGTATCTAGTAGCAAAAAGTTTGACTCTGCCCGTGTCCCAGGGCTTGTCTTGGAGTTTCAGATAATTCCGGGATGGGATTCTACTGCTCACATCTTGGAATATCCTACGTTGGGTAGTCAACTCTTGAGGGCTTCCCTCAGCAGCGGCGCAACCTGTTTCCGACTCGCCGCCAGATTCTTCTGCCGCCACGCAAACCTCGTCTCCCCGTCGTCCAGCTCGCCCCCTTTCCACGTCTCCAGCTGCAACTTGTCCCCGTCTTTCACAAACCGGTCCACCGCCTCGCGCCCCTCCTCACTGACGCCCCACACGAGCAGATGCCGCTGGAATTCACCATCAGGGTGAGACGTTGTCATGATGCTCGCAACATCAAGCTCTCGTTCACGAACCCACGCCTCAAAATCTTGGAGCAGAGCCTGGGGACCCTCAGCCTTGGAGACGAGGTAGTCAAAGTTCTGGACCACGCAGCTGATGCCGAGCTTGAGGCCCGAGCCGTCCCACTCCTTGTAGTCCTTGCGAAAGATGTCGCGAAAGCTGAGATCCGAGATGTCCTCCTTAACAGCTGAGATCTCGTCAAAGTAGGCGTCGCGGCTAAAGGCAGAGTCCTGAATGAGGGCTTCGAGGAAGGACACTGCCTTGGGGTCCTTTTCGCGGACTTTCTCTTTGGCTGTCAGGTTGGTCGTGTCGGAGAGGATGGGTGCAAGACCGATTTTGGCGAGTTTCTCGTCTTCGGCGGTGCTGTCGCGGTCTTGGCGGGATAGCTCCTCCCAAGCTTTGCGGCTCTCGTCCACGACCAGACTCATGCAACTTCCACAGGGTTCTATGACTCTGGGAGTCGCATCTTTGATGACGGCGTTTTCGTCGACGTGATGGTCCACGCAGCCAAACACTTGATCAGAAAACTTTCTCAGCGGGCCAGTGAGGGAGTTGTGGTCCACCAGCAACCAGCGGGTGTCCTCAGGTTTCAGGTCGGGCAGCTCAGATAGAGTAAGTAGATCCTTGAGAGAGAGGCCGGCGTGCTTGAGCACGGCGTTCATCTCGGTGCGCAGGGCGAGGTCATCGCGAGGGAGGTTTGAGAGGGGGATGTGAAGAGTGTGAGGAGGGGTATGGCTGCGGATGTAGGCGTAGACAAGGGCAGAGCAGAGAGAGTCGAGGTCTACCTCTAGTCAAATTTTCATGTTTTTTTTAATGATTGCTTCATTATGAGGCTTACCTGCAGACTCGTTGCCCACGACAAAGGTGAGAGGGACATTTCTCTGCGCAGCCGGGGCTGTCAGAGCCGACCTGGCTGTAGCAAGGAAACTACCCAGCGACAGTCTTGGCGTCATGGCGAGAGGAGTTGAATAAGAGCCGAGGATAAGTTATATATATGTGGAGCGTATAGTAGAAAAGATGCATGAGAATAGTTGAGGGATAAAAACAAGAACCAAGGCTTGCCTCATAAAAGAATACCCTTACTCACTCACTCTCCCCTCCCTCCTCGGAGGATGCAACTTGTAAGTTGAGCTGCGTTCAACGTCAACCAACCATTTCGGTCCGTATGACAAGCAGCATTAGCTTCGTGAGAGCTGTCAAGTCGCATCATCCATGCAGAGTACGTACCTTGAGAGAGAGGCCTTTCTTCACCGCCTGCTCTTTAATTCTGCCCGCTTATCTGGCCCGCTATCAGTGCGCAAGCAAACAAACAGGGTCCAGTGGAGGGGTCCTTTTTTCCAGGGTTTTTGCCAATGCATTAGGTTACCTGTATGCGCAACAGGTTTGGAGGAGGGGTCCCCTAAACTTTTTGTGCTGCAAGGTGAGGTGGGATCCATCCGTTGGGTCCTCCCGGTTTGGCTGATAACTCCATGACTTTGTATTATTTCGCGCGGAAACCTCGTATTATCCCTCTCCTCCTCCTCCTGCTCGTCTCCGCCGCTCTCTTCTACAACTACCACTTCTCAGATCGTGATACCTCTACCGCTACAATGGGATCCTCCGTCGCGCCTCGTTTGCGCCTCGCCATCCTCGAGGCCGACACGCCGCAGCCGCAGACCCGCGATCGCTACGGCGGCTACACCGGTGTCTTCACCGCGTTGCTGGACGCTGCGGCTCAATCGCTCACTCCGCCAAAGAAGCTGGACGAGCTTGTCTCCATCAAGGGCTATGACGTTGTCAACGAGCTTCACAAGTACCCCGCGCTCGACGAGATCGATGCTGTGCTCATCACGGGATCCCGACATACGGCGCACGACAATGACCCTTGGATCATCAATCTCGTCGAATTCACAAAAAAGGCGATTGCGACGAACCGCGTGCGTGTCGTGGGCGTCTGCTTCGGCCACCAGATCGTGGGACGGGCCGAAGGCGCAAAGCTTGGGAGGAGTGACAAGGGCTGGGAGGTTGCTGTGACAGACGTCGACCTGACAGCCAAGGGCAAGGAGATCTTTGGGTTGAACAAGATGGTAACTCCCTCTCTGTGTAACTTACCCAAAACCGTTCATTACTAACACGTTTGTTGCACAGCGCATCCACCAGATGCATCGCGACATCGTCTACGAGTTCCCCGCCGGCTCGATCCCCCTGGGCTCCAACGCCGTCTGCGAAGTCCAGGGCTTCTACTCGCCAGGCCGTTACATCACGGTCCAGGGCCACCCCGAGTTCACCGAGGAGATCATCTCCGAGATCCTCTTCAACCGCCACACGGTTGGCATCTTTACGGATGAGGTGTACGAGGACGGCATGAAGCGCGCGCCTGTCCCGCACGACGGAGTTGCCATTGCCAGGGCGTTTCTCAAATTTATGAGAGAAGGTTGATGGGTTTTTGTTTGTACGGGATTGCATATACACGGTGCGCCTGATAGATTTCCTGGTCGGTGTTATGGACAGGGGTCCCTGTTCCTTAGACGAGGAAGACGGTTTAGAGTCTGGATAGAATTTGTGAGAAGTACACGTCGCTACGAAGTAATGCACGAATATCAAACGAATAATGCCATCAACTCACGTTAAAACAATCATCAGGACGGGTTGGCCGTCGCTTGAAGGGAAAGTCAGTGATGTCTAACCGCCACTAATATGTTTGTAATATTGTACATCTAAATAGATCAACAACAAAAAAACGTTTCTTCAACACAGAATGCCACCCAATTGCAACGCAAATGTTGTAACGCCTGTCAATGCAAGTTCCCCAAGCCCCTGCGAAGGAACGGCCACCTAGTCTATCATGTTTCAAAACCCGGGGTATCATCCGTCGCTCTTCCAACCCGTGATACTCTCCAACTTAAAAACGCATCCCAAAACAACAGCAGCCCATTGTTTTCTATTCAGTCATCGGTATCCCACCACTCGGGCGCTACTCTGGGGCCCTTTTGAGTCTTCTGGTCGGCCTCGGCCTGGCGCTCCAGCTCCTTGTCAGCCATCTCCTGCTCGCGTCTCTTCCTCGCGAACCGCGAATCAACCATCATCTCTTCTCTCGTGCGTCCGACCCTAGGCCCGACATCGGGGGTCGGCTCTGGTCGCTTCCAGAATTTGAGACTTTGAAGGTCGAAGCCTTCACCGTGACCGTGTTTCCAGGGCATTTCTTTCAACGAAAAGACGATGGCATCCACGAAGCCGTGGAGGCACAAAAAGATGATACTGGCCAATCTCATACCAAAGGGCGCGCCCTTTCCGTACCCAGTAAGTTGAACGATGAATGGCAAGATCCAGATTGCGACGTATACCAAGGGGTAGATAAAAAGCAGGCGAAGTTGTCGGACGATCTTTTCGCGCGTCTTGACCGTGCTAGGGGTGCTAGCAAAATCGCGAGAGAGCACGGCCTCCGAGTCGGAACTGGGGCCACTATTTGGTGGACGGCGTAAAATAGAAAAGAAGTTGGGTACGGATGATATCCGAGACGGTGCTATCGTCGATACATCTATCGACTTGGTATAAAAGCCTCCTGGGCTTTCAGCGGCGTTGGAAGGTGTTATCGACTCAGGAGGGGGTGCCCGTTGAAGAAAGTCGGGTTGTGTGAAGATCTCAAGGGGTGTAATAACATCATCAGAGCTACCCTGAGCGGTCCCCAGCGAAAATCGGAAGTCGGATTCGGATTGCCTCCTCGAAAGTTGGGTTGGTGTCAACATTTCAGTGCCAAATTGAGATGAGGACCACATCTGAACAGATCCCCTCCGCGCCATCCGCGCCGAGTGAAGTCTGCTAGGATGCGACATCGTGGGCACGTCCAAGCTCAGTGTCGCGATAGACGGCCTACGGAGTCGTTCGTCGGCCATCGTGACCGAGTTTCGCCGGGATGACATGACGGACGGAATGAGGCCGTGACATTTGATCGTAGGTGTTGGCGGCACTGTGGCGGTTGTTTGTCTCGGGGGGTCAAGGCTATCCAAGTTGGACATCCTCGACAAGGTATTGTCGGAATCGTCACTCGCCGCCCCAAATCGACTCATCAACACTCGTACGTAGATGTAGATGGAAATGCAGAGGAACAGGATGATGGTAAAGGCCAGGTATCGAGGGATCCAGCTCAGGGCGAGTCTCTTCCACATAGGGTTGAATGGAAGGTAGCAAAACTGGCCGGTGTTAACATATCCAGGGCTGCTAATGAAAGACATAGAAGCCAGGACGATTGGAACAATCGCCGCGAGAGCGTAGGCGATTTTGCGGAAAGGGTAAAGGCCCTGCTCTCCACGGAAGATGTACAAGGCTGTGTGCACTGTGATGAGGGCAACGGCTACGTCAGAGGCCTCGATACTCAAAGAGAGAAAGAAGCCGCTGACTTGACAAAAAGTCTCTTCTGTTTCGATTTTCCCTGCAACCAATTCAACAGCAGGGAAGAGGAGGAGCCAAAAACCCTTGAACATGTCGCTGTAGATGAGTAACATGATGAGACTGACAACACGATTAGAAATCACCCAAGATGGCCAGAAGAATATGCTTGGACTCACTCATGGCGAAAACTCCGTCTCATGCGAAAGAACCAAAAGGAGGTGATTATGGTTGCAGTGATACTCAATGACGATACCACTAATGTTGCAACATGTAGGATGTAGGTTTGGTTGGGAGTCAGGTTGGGCATGGTGAAGTGTACTACCCGTCTCGCCTCGAGGGACGACATCTCGCTGGGCCATGATGAGAACCCCGTGGCCTCCTGTTCGCGAGGCCACGGAGGCATGATGAAAGACGCTGCGAAGGGAGAAAAAGTGAGCCAGTGGCGCGGATGCCTCGGTTTCGCGTTGGTTTCACTGATCGAAAGGTCGTCGTTGTTTGTTGTTGGAGTTCGCTGTCGATCTTGGTGTGATTATTCCAAAGGGCGAGCTGAGACTGCCGACTGTGATTGACTGTTGAACGACGGCATCGCGAGGGTGAGCGGGTAAGTGGTAGATGACGGAGAAACAGGACCCCTCATTAGAAGAGGGAGATGTCGAGGGTTTAGATCGTCGAAGAATAGAGCCGGAGGGCGTCTTGTGCCCTGAAAGCCAAGAGAAGCCAAAGCGGCCCTGCGGGAACTCTAGAGACCCCGACAGGCGTGTAAAGACGAAGAAGCGAGCTTCTCGCCGCGTGGGAGACGGGTCTATGGCGTGAAGCACCGGAAGAATTTGACTTTGAGTTCCGTTCCTGCCGTTGCTTGTTTGCCAGCCGGCTCCGTATGAGTTGCTGCTTCCCGATGGCCAGTCTTCCTCCGGGAGCGGAATGGTCTCAAGGTTAACTACGACACCGTCTCGTTCAGAAGGCGAAGCGAGGAGCCTAAATCTCTTGGGACGAGGTCGCTAGGAAGTCGCCTTCCTCCTTTGAGGCCTGTCGAGGCTCGCTATACGCCCGCCCTAGCAGCTTGTCGCAGATATCCAGACAAAGAGAGCCGGGAAGATGATGGATCTGAGACACGAGAACAACGGTGCACCTGGACGAATGTGCGTTTCCGGGAAACAATTGCTCCCATTCCAAAACTCCACGGTGAGGTTGACGTGAGACTGACGTGCTTGATGGATAGCAGGCGGAGAGAGGATGAGACAAGGGAGACAAGAAGAGGAGAAACACCCAACTTCGCATGAACCGGGAGGACACAAGGCATCACGCACAAAGCGCGCCGTCGGAGACGGGCTCATAACGAAGCGGAGACAAAGCAGCACAGCCAACGACGAGACCCGGCAAGCGTCGACGACCCTGCCCTCCTCGCCTACAAAGTCAAGTCACTAATGGTGGCCGAATCGACACCATCATCAATCAAGCAGGCACCCAATCTGGTGGCGGGCCGTCGGTGTGGTCCGCGCAGACACCCCCTTTGCCATTGACAGCAGCTCCCGGCCATGGCGTCGTTTGATCCAACTCAAAAATCCCTACATCATCGATGCAAGGTGAGCCAGTGGCCGGCGCCCAGGAGAAGCGAGGCCATTCAGGGACGTCCCAGCGCGCCGTGGCGTGCCGTTCAAGAAAGACTTGGCATAGTGCTACCAATGGTCAACATGTTCACGACTCTGAACCTGGCAGGAAACACACTGGATCGTCAACTAATCTTTCAAGCTGATTCTTCCAGGCCCAGAGAATCTTACGACTATTTTATTTTATTTATTTTGCACCAATAACCCAAGCTACAAGCGGACCAAATCGCGATGGCTTGTCCCACATCTCCATCTTTTTTTGCGACCTCGTGCCACGTCCGCCAGGAGGCGCCGCCAATCCGCCCCCAAACTAATCCCTATGGCGCATGCGGCTGGGCGAGATCGGCATGTGGTCCAATAAGCTAGCTGTCAGTCGGCGCGGGTCTTCATCGCCAACAGGCACAAAGTTGGAGAGTCTCGAGCCTCGAGCCTCTGGGCCCGAAAACACCAGCCCAATCGCATCTTTTGCTGCTCGTCGTTGCCCGCCCCGCTGGCACTGAGGCGTCGACCCTTGGAGGGGCGGGTGGCCGTGGATGAACCCAGACCTCACAAATCGAGCGACCAAATCTGCTTCGAGCTGTATGTCACCATCCACGAGAATGACGGGCTCGTGGCAAGGGACGACACACGATGAGAGAGAGAGTCAGAGAGAGAGATCAGCCAGGTGCTATTCCGGGACATTGGGCGAAACGCTCTTAGCGTCCAGCAGTTGATGATGAGAGAGTGCTTGCAGCGATCCTTGCTCTGCAGGCAAAAAACAAGCATTCTTAGAACGCAAGTCACCGTCTCATCCTTGCCAACAACCTTGTCCCGCATCCCCGATGCTCACCGCACCGTAGCTCGCCTATCGCCCATCTAACCTCACCTCCGCATTTTGTCTAATATGGGATCGTACGATCAGCAAAGTCTTGACTCTTGGTGCCAAGGGCTAGACGTTCTTGACAAATTGGATCAAAGGATACAGCAAACAAACAGACTCCCCACTATGACAGTGCGTCTTCCGCATTTCAGTCGTTTCTCTTCCGCGCGCAGCTCGAGTTGCTGGGGCAAGCCTTTCGCCCGATGAGCCAACGGACAAACCGTCTTGTCCGTCTCTGGAACGTCCAGGAACATACACCGTCAAGGACCATGCTCGAGGCTCTCTCCCATGAATCAGGTTTCTTGGAGTCGAGTCTGTTTTGGGATGCGTACCGAGCAGTCATGGCAAAGGTTTAACGAGATAGCCTTTCTTTGTCTCTTCTCCAGGAGCGAACCCGTCACCCACAAGATCTGGAGGCCTTGGCCTCACTCACCTTGAAGCCACCATTAGACTTTTCTAGGTCACGTTTACCACGAGGATCTGCCAAGCATTCGCCCCGGCTGTCTTTGGGCCCATTTCAAGCGAGGTGGTCCCCAATTCCCGGGAATATCGTCTCGCTGGGAGGCTCAAAACACCCGAGTCATGGGTTCCTGAAAACATCCCGCCATCAACTTGAGCCGCGCCTGTCCTCTTTTGTTACACAGCGCCGCCCATAGATGTCCTTTTTATTTCCCCAGAATTCACTTCACACCAAATATCCAGCATTTCTGACAACTTGCCCGAGAGTGACCACACAGACGTTTTCTACGAGCTTGACGGCCACAGCCACCACGGATCAGCGACTCTACATTCCAGACAGCAACTCTTGGCTCCTGCCAACCAACGCTTTCCGTGATAAACTTCCACCGACAACATTTCCAAATCTTCTACGATGAGAAAGTCTGACGATCTTTGCGGCCTTCTCTTCGGACTCTTGGTTGTTCCCGGCCGGACTTAAGCGGAGTTTTAGTGCACTGATCTGGAAGCAATTGGCTATTCGACTGGATTTCAGCACTGGATTTCGGATCTCGGATTGCTTTCCGCATAGTCGGGATGATTCTGCAAGAATGGCGTTGGTGAGAGGCGAGTGCCGGGTAGTTGCTGAAGGTGTGTCGGTGATGGGAGCGACTGTTTGACTGTCCAAGGCTATGACGCCCGCTCTTATCATTGGTAATGGTCTTATTGGTGAAGTGTTTTGCATTCAGGACTCCAAATACAGAGTCACTCCTTTGAGAAAAAACCCCATGGCCTCGCCATCTATCGCCCCGACCCCGAAAACGAACCAGAACCTTGGGCCAATAAGGTAAGAACCATCATCAATCGAGTAGATATCCTCTTATACCACATTCAACACGCTGTAAGCTTTACTGGGTGGAACTCTGGGTCTACAGTACAACCCTTGTATGATTCAACAGTCCTGACATAACCCCCGGTTGTTCCCGCTAACCAGGTGACCTTAACGCCATCAGTATTTCTATCCCTAATACTGAAGAATGAAGTAAAATAAATTTGCTATCCTTAATTTATTATATTAAGTAACTAATTAGGTAAGTAAATATCCTGGTATCTAAAGCGCTGCTGTTGGATTGTTTGAAGAATTTCTTGGGATTGCTATTGAGGTTCCTCATTTTGAGGATTCCTATTACTATGATTGGATCAAATGATAACGCCTATGTATACGCTAATTAATCATACAGGGGTTGTACTGTAGTCTGTGGAACTACCAGGCATAGTTCTGCTCCTGTCAAAGGGAGTCCAAACCTAGCACCATAAGACTGGTCTTTGCATCTACTTACTTCATAACCACGCATGCGAAGTCCTCAACCGTCCCCTTCGGACACGCCTGCACAACTAGATATTTCTATAGTAATAAAGATGGGTCATATGACACCAAGCATGAAACGCGCAAGACGTCCTTATGCAAGAGCCCTCGCAACAGACCGTGAGGAACTAGTGTCCCAGGCCACCGCTGCTCATATTGAATCGATGGCCTATGTAAAACACCCCCCTCTATCTCAATTTCACCCACATATTTGCGTTTTGCTGGCCATTACCCTGTGCTCATGGTGCTATAGGAATATGTGCTGCATGCGTCCAGTAGTGACAAATAACCGCACTCTAGAGGGTGAGCACCAGAAATAAACGCCGTGCAGGTCAATTTCAGAGTCAATAAGAAGCTAGCTCTGTATCTAATCACCCCATTTTAATACTCGGTGCCGATTCTCGTCACACCACCGTATTGGCCTTGTTGTTGGCGGGTTGCTGCTGGCGAAGCCATAGCAGCTTCCCGGCATAGCATGCTGTGATTAGCTAGAGACGGTTCAGGGCTAGAAATCTGCAAAGAAGAAGCGAGTAGATAACACATGTCTGTCTTCGCATGGCTGCAAAGAGCCGTGCATTGTGATGGTATCACATAGGTAGCAAGCCTGTTGATGAAGTCCCGTCGGATCAGTCACTATTAATTGGCTCTGGCGTGTACCTGCAGATGCCGTGACCGATTCTAAACTCATATGTTTCTATTTGTTTTAAGCATTAATTTAAACCACTTGAAGCGATAAGAAAGAGTCTTCGCTCTGTTTTGCGGGGGTCTTTGGTGTTATGCGTTGAAAACAAGCCGACCTGTTTGTCGCCGCATCAAAATCCGCGGCTGGTAAAACCAGGAGAAAGAACTGCATATCTTCTCCTCTAAATTCAGACCCTTCCCTGAGGAAGTGATTCACTGCTGGTAAAATTTCCAGCTGGGTATTTATTCCTCCTCTTTCGACTCTCATTGGAGTTTTTCATCTCCTCCTTTTCATCACAACCTTTTCTTCCATCCCTTCTTCAGCACACCTCGGGGCCCTTTATCCTTTGCCCCATTCTCTACTTGGCTTCCTATTCCCTGCAGGCTTCATTCTTCTTCTGTTCCGTTACAAAATTGCCTCAGCATCTTCCCTTTCATCCCTGCTCTGCCCCTTCAATATTTCATCCTCTCATCAGGGTGAGGGTGTCGCGAACAGTTTTCTATCTGTTGCGCGGAAAGAGCAATCAAAAGCCCAGCTTCTTTGAAAGACCAACTTTCATTTGCACTTTACTATTTCACGAGACTTTGCCCTGCTCATTCTTCTTCCACCAAGGTCGCCCCATGTGTCTTGTTTGAACAAGTAAGTCTACCAGTGCCATCTGCATCTTCCCCTTCTAGCTTGTGCATATTTCATTTGTGCTCGACATTCCCATCTTCCGCCATCCACAATTTTGGTCCCCCATCTTAAACTCACACTTACTTGATCGCTAACCAATTGCTTCAGTTTCCGTATCACAAGATGGGTACAACACCACCGCCCACCGATGGGCTGTGTCATTCGGACACCGCGAACGATCATCGCAAATCCTCTCCCTTTGTGAAGGAAGAGAGTCCCGCTTCAAACAACCTCGACTCTTCTCTGTCTTGCCATGTTGTCATGGGCGGGTCAGAACCTTTGGTTCAGGACGTCAAGACCGACGCGGACATGGACAAGCCTCAGACAAACCAAACTGAGGCATGTTCTGCGCTCCCTCAGCCTGAAGCTTCTGGTTCTGGCGGCAATCCTATTCATGTCCTGGAAGATACTCCTGAAAAGGAGGAGGTCGAAACTCATGGCCAAGTGAAACAAGAAAGCCCTGGAGCAGACAACGAATCGACGGAAGCAATGACCAAAGCAGACGACACCGTTAATGCTCAAGATCACGGTAGCGACATAAATACGGGGGGTCTCAAGACGGAGTGTCAGGATGAGAAAGAAGAGAACACTCAAATACCAGGTTTTCGCCAAGAAGCCATACAGATGTCCCCCTGGTTGGTAGAGGACCTCCATGATTCTGAGGAGGACGGTGAAGACAACAGCGATTCGGACTTCGACCCAGAAACCGAGTCTGGTGCTGAAAGAAAACTCAAGTCCAAGATCAAGGGAAAACAGCGAAAACCACGAGAACCGCCCGCGAAAACTGCTCGTGAATATTGGCAAAGAAGGGCCAAGAAGGACGCTGAGGAGGACGACGAAAAGGAAGACAAAAAGCGCAAACACGAAGATCAAGAGGGAAGTCCTAGGAAATCCCACAAGACATCCAGTCAATCCAGTCCTGGAAAGAGTGCCACAGATTCCAACAAGTCCAGAGGTGACATTTTTCACAGTCTTCAGGATGTGAACGCCAGTGTCAGCGACGGAAGCATCCCAAGCATGGGGATGATCCAGGCCAGCACTTATAAAGACCAGTTCAGACAGATAAAGGAAGGCATCCCAGAAGGATGCGACACTCGGCGTACAGGGACACAGTTGAAAGACTTGACAGCGGCCCCAGGTTCGTTTGGCTTCAGAAAGGTCAAAGCGGACAACGGGAAATGGTTGCTCAAGGGCATGCAGACTGGTCTAATGGATTTCCAAATCGTCGCTGCAGCATGGATGGTCGAGAGAGAAGCCAGGGGTTTGCATCCTGCTGGGGGATTGCTGGCTGATGACATGGGAACAGGCAAGACAATTACAAGTCTTGCTTGTATTGTTGGCCATCCACCAGAGAAAGAAGACATCAAAGAGTTCAGCAAAGCGACCCTCGTCGTCCTTCCCAACAACTCGCAAGTTATAGCCCAATGGCAAACGCAGATTGACCAGCACTGCTCAGAGAAGCACGCGAACAGGGCTCATCTCTTTTCGAAAAACAACAAGTGGAAGCCAGTCCGATTGGGCAGACAGTGGGTGATGTAAGTCTACAAACCTTGAGATTCGATGCGGGAGGTAACATGACGCAGGATTACGACCTACGGCGAGCTGATCTCTCAGTTCCCCAAGAAAAAGGTCATTCAGCAGCTGAAAGGCATTTGGGCCGGCGACAAAAACGGGTTTGAACAGGCATTGCAAAAAGCCTGTGGTCCGCTTTTCAAGGTCAACTGGTACCGGATCATTCTAGACGAAGCACATGCTATCAAAAACCGCGAGTCTAGCAGTAAGCAATTTTTTCTAACATGAAGATTCTGGTTAACATAAAACAGCCACTCTTGCTTGCTGGCAATTGAGCGCCAAGTACCGCTGGGTCCTGAGTGGCACACCGATTTCCAACTCATTAGACGGTAGGTTGCTATGAAACATGATAAAGTCATGCTTACATTAGGCAGAATTCTACCCCTACTTGAGATTTATCGGCTGCCAGTTCGCTGAAAATCTTCGAAAGTTCAGGTCTCAGTACAGCAAAGGAGTAAGTTTAGTTGACATTGGGAAAAATAAGTTGACTAACACCTCGGCAAGAACAAAGCGGCCGACAACTTCAAGCTTCTGGTGAGCATGATCATGTTTAGACGGTAGGTTTGCTTTTCTCAGTAATTATTCAAGCTACTAAATATTTATAGGACACAGAATGACAAGTTTCTGGGGCGGAAAATCGTTGAACTCCCGGATAGCCACTATCAGGATGTCTGGGTCCCTATTTCGAACTGGGAACGAGCTTTCACCAAGTAAGTTCTTATTCTGTTCATTTCAGCAAAGCCAACCTTGGCTATGGATTATCTAACAAAGCTGTTAGGGAGCTTGACGCAAGCTTGGAAAGAGAACTGCCTTCCGAAGGAAGTGGTGGCGATAAGGAGCAAGTCGATGGCGACGACGAATCCCCTGACAGCGATGGCGAATCCTCTGACGACAAACACAACAAGGCAAAAGAAAAGCCGAAAAGCAAATTCGTGGCTCAAAACATAAGATGCATGAGACTACGTCAAGCGGCATCTCACCCCTTCAACCTCGAGCCGTTTCTTCAGGAGAGCGAACGGGCGAACGAAGTCAAGCAGGTGATCGAGCAGTTTCAGGAGGGTATCCCAGAACCAGCCATGACGGACGAGCAGCAAGCCCAAGAAGCCCAGGATGCCGAGGCAATGTCAAGATACTCATCGGGACTGAAGCAGCTTGAAAAGCACCAAGACTTACTCGGTGATATCAACGACATGTCCAAACTGCTCACCCTGGTTTCTAACGAGCACGCAACAAACGGCATTACCTGTGGGATCTGTGGCCAGAAATCGCCCCCGGCGATGCCAGTTCGAGGATCAAACGTACGTAATACAGCATATACTCTAGGCTCAGATGCTAATCGGCTCAGTGTGATCATATCTTCTGCGAGCGGTGTCTCAGGCTCAGAACCAGAACTGCATCTGACCTAAGGGCATCTGGACACCTGTCGGCTGTAAGACTAGATATTCAAATTCCTTGCACATTTACTAATAGAACTCGCAGATGCCCAAATGTCCAATCCCTCGATGTTCTGCTGAACTAGACGTGGGAGATGACGTGAAGACACCGGCCTGTATCCGAGCAGCTGCGAGTACGGCAGCGGATTTCAGAGAACCTGGACAAGACAGTGTCGGAACGCGATGGCATGGTGACTCTGATGAGAACCCATGCTTTTTCCTAGCCACCTGTGGTCGGAATGACATGGACTTCGGCCCAGCCAGAATTCCATTGAGTGCGAAACTGAAAGCGACCATGGCGGTGATCCTGACATGGCTAGAGGAAGCTCCCGACGACAAAATCATTGGTAAGATCCTTAGGCATTACTTTATTCTGCCTGGTCTAATCTGGTCTAATCTGGTCTAATCATCTACCTAGTTTTTGTCGAGTTTACGAGGACTGCCAAAGTCTTAGGATGCATGCTAGAAAGGATGGGAATTGACTTCCTCTACTACAACCGGATGGCCACCAAAAAGAAGAAGGAGGCGGCTTCATCTGAGTTCAAGGAAAATCCCAAACAGAAGATTTTCGTAAGTTCTGGAACCTCATACCTCTACCAAGTTTTCTCTACTCTAACCGGTTATCAGATATCGTCGATGAAGTGTGGCGGTCAAGGCTTGGATATGCAGGAAGCCAACCGTGCTATCATCGTCGACTTGTGGTGGAACGTGACCACCGAGAATCAGGCCTTCAAACGAGTTCAGAGGATCGGCCAGAAGAAAGAGATGCACCTCGTCCGAATCTTGGTCAGAGGCAGCATCGACGACCGCATGTCCATGCTACAGGACGCCAAGGCAGCAATTATCAATCGTGCACTCCAGGACAGCGATGCCGAACCGTTCTTCCCAACTGGGATGCAGCTCCGCATGCTCTTCTCGACCAGGGACATGGAGGAGTTGGTTGAGGACATGGCCGAGGAGGTCGGGGAAACCAAGGCCGAGGCCTGAACCGATTTAATTCGGATTACCGCCGTAAGGGAGGCAAATGGGGTAAAAGTTATGGTGTTTTTTTTCTTTCTATTTTCTTTTCATTTCCGTCCGGGGGGTAATGCCATCTATGAGAATTCAGAGAGGAAGGGGCATTTGTTGCCTCGTTTCAAGGAGCGAGCCTAGGCGAAAAGTTTACTAGCAATTTTGAGAACGGCGCCCCGGACAGGACGATTACGCGCAAGGAACAACAGATACAGACATTTGCTTTAGCTGAGAATACCTCAGATACTACAGTTACCAGATTGGGAATTTAAACTGTTTGCTTTAATGATTGCCTCTCAGCAGTGTGACAACGACTGGCCGCGTAGTATCTTTATCTACCCGGGACTCCCAGGGGGAACCCACCGTGGTTAAGCAACTCCGCCATGATGGCTCTTGAGACACAGGGGGATCAGGCACACGATTTTCTGTCTCGTACGGGGTCAGATGGTTTGCCACTTGCTTGTCCGTCACGACGAGAAGCATTGGGGAATCGTAAGCCCCCCTGTGGATACAAAAATACATGACTCTTGACCTTACCACGACTTTAGATCTTAAACGACTACTATTGGGTTAAGGTCTCAAAGATATTATCATAAAAGAAGCTTAAGTCTTAGCTACTATATAGTATTAATCCTTTATGAAATATGCCTAAGTTTAGCCCTACTATGGTATAAAGATTTATCTATTATTCCCGTGTTTTCTTAGACCCCCGAGGCCCCTTGAACCAAACGTCAACTGCTTGCCACCATGTACTGATCCCCATACAACACTATCGTCGGCATATCATACACACGTTTTCAGAACCTTTGCGTTTCGGATCGCCACCTTGGTCTCAGGGACAGAACTGCCGCATGGAAAGACCTGTCATGTTTTCGGGCTCAAATGTTGCGTATGGCAACCCAACGGGATGGGGCTGCTGGAGAAGCATGAGCGAGTCGTTAGATGCATGATGTGGGCGGGAACAGCGGATGAGTGCCGCGCCATGGAAGTGGTCAGCGTAGGCATGGCCAAGTTCTCTCCCAAGGACATGCTTCTACAAGTGACATAGATTGATGATTTGTAAACTGACACGCATAACATAGCGGGAAGCTCGGTATCAACGGTATGGCTGCAAATGGTCAGATCTCAACAGCGAAAGAATGGGACTTGACCCCATTGGGCACTATTGATCGCCTCAATCCACAGCCGTGGTATGGTGTTATACAACGTAGGTATGCATCAATGGACTGTGCAGTATTGGATGTGAAGGAGTAGAGTGTCAATACTGTCATCGTGGCTTACTGGAGGTGATTTCTTGATGTCGAACTTCCACTATCAGTTGGTTTGAGAATAATTAACCGTTAAAAATAACCCACCCAAGTCCCATCACTTTACTCCGTAGGGCTTAATTATTAAAAGGTAGTACTCTGAGATTTAGGGTCACATTATAACGCTTAGTCGTCTTGGATTGGTTCTTGAAGAATTGTGAGGCTGATACCCTGGAGGCTGTCTTTTACACAGTCATCTTGGAAACGAATGCGCAATTGCAAACGTCGATCAGCGGCAGCAAGAACTGCCGATGCTTACTGTACCGTCTCCAGTAAACCGGGTAGTGGAATATCTCCGAGATGTTTCAGCGCCATCGAGTCAGCTCGTGGGTCAGCAATGGCTTCCATGCAGGTTTGGGTCCAACAGGCACGCCCTGCCATGACAGATTGGAGCAACCCGTGTACTGCATCCAACGAGTCGCAACAGATTGTGATGGAGCTGCCCATGAATCAATTGGTGGCGATCGGCAGGCGGGCGAGAGCTCTCAGCTCAAAAGTGAGCGTGGCTGGCAGTTGATGCATGAAAGACCCAAGACGCAAATCAGGTCATAAAAAGTTATGCCAAGTCAAGTTGGTTGGTTGATCACGGCAAGTGATGCTCTTGGAAATGTTGCTTTTTGCCGCACGTGCCTGTGGATTGGGCCCCCCTCCACGATGCGAATCTGTGCGTCATTTTTGTTGGAGACGTGGAAGAGAAGAAGAAGCAGCAGCAGAAGAAGGGAAAAAGCAAAAAACTCCACCGGCATGAACTGGGACCTGGGACCAGCTCCAGCTCAACTGGGTCATGGCGCGCGTCCGAGCTGTCAGCTTCTGGTTGGGCCGGGAGGATCGAAGGATTCGGAGCGACGCGGAGGGAATATTACTGCTGATATTATTGTTATTGCATGGAACATGGAACCTCTCGTCTCCCGTAAAGGGGGGTAAATCCGATTCGCGACGCGATACAGCGACACGTCAATTGCTTGACTCTCGGCATTTGAGATAGATGATGTCGTTGACGTTGGTATCGTCACCTCTCTGAGGGGCGAGTGGCAAGTTTGGTCGCTCTAGAAGCCCCCTCAAAACACCCATGGAGGCTGCGTGGGCGTCGCATTGCAGCCGCCAGAGCAGGGCATCTCCTGACATGGCGTGATGCTGCTGCGGGTGAACTCCAAGCCAACGGAGTAACACTCTTGAAAGAGAACCGCAAGACAAAGCGCAGCAGCCAGCGAATGAACCAGGACAAAGGGACCAGGCATTGAGTTTAAATCACCGTCTCAGACATATTAAACCGCGAAATTCAATGTCACCTCGTCACACACTCAAGCTCACCCACTGCAGATGTCAACTGGCGGCGTCTTGATCCCACGTCGTAATCACCAACTGAAACCGACCTGACAGGGCTTGCCAGCTTGCCGGAATTGACGCTGGAGGGTCAATGTCATGGCCCAGCAGGGGGTCGCACAAGCGAGGGGAGAGAGGCACCTGTCGTGCCGCTTGACAATATCCAGCCCGAGACAGGGTGTCGTGAGACGGGCAAGGATATCCTCCCTGTGCTATTTCGCTATTCTCCCTGTGTTTATACCTATTTGAGATAGATAAAGTGGGTCAGTCACGTGAGTCTGTTAGTGCAGAGGTACTCTTATGTACCTCCAGAACTTCGAAAAAATCCTAAAAAAGCTTAGAAGATATTTAAAAAATAAAATAGCTGGTTAGGGTTAGTGGTTAGGGTTAGATAGGGTTAGATAGGGTTAGATAGAGTTAGATAGGGTTAGTATAGGGTTTGGGTTAGGGATAAGTTTGGGTTAAGGTTAGGATTAGCTTTGGAGTATTTTCTTGATGATTTTGAGAGGTACTTGATGATACAAGCACAGGGAGATTAGCGAAACAGCACAGTGAGACTATCCTTCCCCCGTGAGACAACCTCTACGAAGCAGCAAAGCATGACGGCGTGGCCCATGACATTTGCCCTCTGGCGTAGCCGCCCTTCCGAGAGGGAGGGAGGGAGCATGTGCACCCAGCAAACAAAATAAGACAAGACGCGCGGGCCGACGCGGGTCGGAAGATATCCAATGGAGTGGGAGCGAGACACACGGCCCACGACTCTATCAAACCGGCCGGTCGGGTGGGATTTCTGCTTTACCACAGTTTATGCAAACGCGATGCGCAAGCAAACGCACAGATGGACTTGTCGATGATGCACCTACGTTGATGTGACGCTTCGCTCGTCATGTGGCCCCCGGGATGCTCTGATGGGCCGCAAGGATACGCGGACAGTCCAGGGCGTTTGCCTTCTCAAGCTGCAAATCGGCGACGGCTTTCAGAGTGCGCTGCCGTAAGGTTTGAAACGGGGCATGGGCCGCCTCGGACGATCTCGTTTCTCGTTTGGTGATGGCGGCGGCGTGGTGGTTTTTGCGACTCTGGGAATGCAAAATGTCTGTGTGGTAGCGTGGAACCCTGAATAAGGCAGTCGTGGTCCGTGGTGTGTTGACGGCATTGATGAACAGGGGAAAGATGGACAGTTGCATTCTCGCAGGGCTCCCGCGACGATCAGCAATCAAGCATTTATCTCCCCCAATTTCCGGCCTTGTTCGGCGTAGCAATGGCGGTCGCCTAGCCCCGGCAACCTGGGTCTCCCGCATGTCGTGTCGTAATTATCTTCAGCACAACAATTACCACATCAACAGAATGTTTCAGATGAATGACTCTCAAGCCCCACCGCTGTTGGTTCTTCTTTTCTTGTCTCTGTCTGTTCAGCTCGTGTGCAAGTGACAAGACCCTTGCCGACCCTTGTCGTTGTTGTCTCTGTTGGGTTTAGTGCCTTGGCCCTAAGGGTCAAAGTGTTTGCAGCTGCAAAAGACCTTCCTAACACGAGGGGAAGGAGCTGTGCTTGACTTCTTGACTCTGCGATAAACGCATCTGGCGCTTCCAAATTCTTCGATTCGGCATCGCCGTTCTCAACGCTCCCTCCCGATCGATGATGGCTAGAGACAGAAGAGCAGACAACAAAACTCTCTTGTCAAAAAGACGTTGATGGCTTGACTCGACCAATGTCTGACGCCCGGACGGAATCCTCGCTTTCACGTTTAAGGCAAAGAACGCCCTGTCCGTGTTCCCGGATCGCAGGTAGCTGCTGCGTAGCCCGCGACCGGATCGTTCAGCCACTGCAGGCTCTCGACCGGCCGTGTTTCCTGGCCCGGGTCTGCCTGTCTGCGCAATCCAGGGGGGACCTTTCTTTGACGACGACGCCATCTCGATAGTCTCGCATTAGACCCAAGGTCCGAGTGTGCTTGGAGCAGGAAAGCATCCGTCTGCGAGGGCCTGGCTGTCACATGTGGTCCCCCCGCCCGCCTTGCCATCCACTCAGGCACCCTTGGAAGCCCGTCCGTGGAAACTCTTAGGCCCTTCTGCCAGTCGAACCGGGGCTTGGAGCAAATCTTGCCGGTGCAGCACTGCAGGGCCCTAGGTCCAGCCTCCCAGCATCCCAAAAGCCCCAGCTGCCAGGACAGGGCCCCGGGGGCAAGCAAACCCTCCAGTGACAGTCGATCTGGCCCGCCCCCGCAAGCTGTGTAGCGTGCGCTGGCCGGCGATGGCGCGGTCCTGGCTCCACTCGCCTACATGCCGGAGCAAGCAGCAAGTCTCCCCTCTGACGGAGCGAGTCAGTCGGATGCTACCAGCTTCCCAGAGAACCAGAGGTATTAAGCGATCGTGGCCTGCTGCCCACCCCGACTCCGACTCGGGGAACGCGGGTCCTTGATGGAGTTTTCTTGCGCTTGTTGATTCTCTTTTGCTGTCGTTGCTGACAGGGCCCCATTCTTTTCTTCCTTCCTTCTCTCTCTAGTGTTGTTGTTGTGCGCCTTGGTCCTCTGGGACGCCATGATCACCTTTTAACTTCTAAGCTTCATACAACAACACACACCTACTACTCTTATTATTACTACTGCTCTCAGTCGCTCCCTCGCACTTGCGCGCCAGTGTCTCACTCACGCTCCTACTTTTTGTACATCCTCTGCCGCTCTGAAAGAAAAAAAGGTATCCGCCGGTCATCTGGACCGGATTGCGCCCTGGGCCGTGTCGCATCGCATCCAATCGCATTGAAAGACCCAAGATATATTACACTCGCCCACAATGCCTACCGTCAACGCCCTCCGCGCCTTTGAGGCTCCTCCAGTTCCTCCTTTTGCCGATTTCGAGCGCCGCCGTTCCACAACTTCATCACTTTCCAACCACAGCGAATCCCTACGGGGCGGTCTCCAGTCTCCTACCAAGCCGAGGTCCGGCGTGCGCCCAAAGAGCGCAAAGTTCTCGTCCTACCGCCTCCGCAGCAACTCAGGGCTCTCGTTGCACACCAACGAGGATATTCTGAGGCAGTACACCGACTATTATCCCGATGGTACGCCGCGAGTGGGCATGTACAGCAACGGAGGGGGGCAGTGGTCTGGCGAAAGGTTGAGAAGCATTGACTCGATAGCTTCGAGCCAGCGTTCCAGCATGGCCTTTACAGACTCAGATGGGTCCGCTGATCTACCAATTCCTGATCTTGTTGGTCGAGATATGTTTGATCTTGTTATGAGTGACGCTGCTGCGAGTGGTCAATTATGGAAGTTTGCGGCGAGTCGAGGAGTCGGCCAGAATATCGACTACCTCATGAAGGTGAGAACGAGTCAAATGTGGTGATTTACGTCTTCTAACCTCGGCACAACAGATCCGCGACTATATCCAGTCATTGGAGCAGGTTGTGATTCAACTGTCGACAATATCAACCTCTTACACATCCATCACCGCGACATCACCAATCAACCTCCCCTCACCAATGTCCAGGGCCCTCAACACAAATATCAAGCACCTAACAACATCACTCATCCCCAGCCTCGAAAACATGTTTCTCGAATCCAAGGCCTTTGTGGAGCAACGGATCGTAAGGGAAATCTTCCCCGACTTTGTCAAGCAGCAATTGTCTCAGTGCACCAGCCTAGCCCTCTCATTGGATGCCGAGGGCGACTCACCACCAAACCCCTATCCCGGCCTCAAGGGTTCATTCTGCCTCAGTGACCCTGCAAGGTCGGGAAACCCGATTATTTATGCCTCGGATGAGTTTGAGGATCTTACAGGTTACTCCCGGAATGAGGTTCTGGCTCACAACTGCCGGTTCCTGCAAGGACCGCAGACGGATCGGGAAGCCATATCCAAAGTACGCGCAGCCATCTGGAAGAACGACGAGTGCACCGAGCTTCTCCTGAACTTTCGAAAAGATGGAACACCATTCTGGAATCTACTCTTCCTGTGTCCCCTCCTGGATCCGTCCGGAAAACTCCGTTTCTACCTAGGCGCCCAGATTGACGTGTCGGCCTCGATCGAGGGCACCGACGATGTCGTCAAGATGCTGAGCTACGGTGCCATCGAAGAGGAAAAGCCGACGGATCGGGCAAGCTCTCGATGGGCAAGTGATGGATCCCAGGGCGACCCTGAAACAGACGACATGATGGGCATGAAGCCAATCCAGCT
>JAADYS010000389.1:0-38755 GCA_012931995.1 Fusarium albosuccineum | reverse complement strand
GGGTTGGGGCGGGCGATCAGTGATGGAGAGGCCCAGAGGGCAGCGCTAGCACGCCTACAACTGGCAGCAGAAGACCTATGCCCGCAGTGCCCGCAGTGCCCGCTGCATCGGCAACTGCAGGGTTGGTCCAGCGGGTTTGCATCGGCCATGGGGCACTGGAGCATGCTGGAGGACCCAGCAACTCATGCCCGGAGCCCTTGATTTGGACGTGGACGGGGCAGAGAGACTCAATAAACTCGACCCTTTTTTGGCCCAATTTCTCATCAATCAATCACAGCCTTTGTCTTTGCACCGCTGCAAGCCGGTCCCGGCGGAGACGACACGCCGGCGGGCAATCTCCAAAATGACGCAGCGTGTGCTAATCGACACTAGAAAAGACGGCATGCAATAGGCAGCCAAGGTTTCAGCAATCTTCTGGAGGGGGGAAATGGAATCGTCTGCATGTGGTATCAATGTAGCAGCAGCGTCCAGCGTTGATTGACTGAGCACATGCCGCCGAGTCTGCAGTTGGCTGTAAGGTCCGCTATGTATCCGTGTCCCTCCCGCCGTGGACAAGGTCCGATACCGATCTTCGACCCTTGTCGCTGAAGGTGGGATGACGACGTTGTGCTCTGGCACCGACACTGAAGCATTCGTCCGGGGGAGAAGGTGTGTGACTGTTACTCTGATATTCTTGATATCCTTGACCTCGGTGAAACCTCACGCCGTCTTGTGCCTTCTGTATCGGGCAATACTCACCTCGTTCGTTGCTTGATTTGCCCTCTTCCCTGTCCCTGATCAACGTCAACTCCGTCATTCCTCAGGCTTGGCCGTTCCCTTCCGAGCGCCCGGCTTTCCACGGGACATCCGCGAGTGACCCCCACATTGCCATTCTCCACTGCTGCCATGTGCCTGTCTGCCATCCCATGCGCCACATGAGAACCCTTGAGCCTCGAATTCAACGCTCTCAAGTCACGTGCTAGATCACATGCCCAGAGCATTTCCTTAGTCATCATTACTGGTCCGTCTGGCCGATCGGGAGCAGCCAGCGAAAGGCCCAGGAATGGTCATCAATCTCACGTGACGTCCCGAGCTCTCCCAGAAGTTTTGCAATTGCTCAGCCCATCCCCATTTCGCGCATTTCCCGACGACGACGACGACGACGAACGAATCTCGCCCCAAGTTCAACTCCCCCCTCCACAACAATGAAGTACTCGCTCGCCCCCTTCATCTCCCGCCGGCCGTGGCTCCTCCGGTTCTTCAAGCCCGCCGCTTCGTGGTACATGAACGCTTCCGGCTACCGCCAGATGGGCCTGAGGTACGCGAATTTCTGCCCTCCCCCGGACAACGATTTCGAGACGGATACACGCCAATTGGATTGGATATGATGGACGGGGTTTTTTGAGAGAGTCGATTTGCTGACTGCGGTCTTCAATTGGTTGAAATAGATACGATGATCTCCTTGAGGAGGAGAATGACGTTGCCCAGAAGGCCCTCAAGCGCCTTTCCAACCGCGAGT
Source organism: Fusarium albosuccineum (assembly GCA_012931995.1). Taxonomy (NCBI): domain Eukaryota; kingdom Fungi; phylum Ascomycota; class Sordariomycetes; order Hypocreales; family Nectriaceae; genus Fusarium; species Fusarium albosuccineum. The sequence goes on along the minus strand of JAADYS010000389.1, from coordinate 37,257 downwards.
CCTACGAGCGCATCTACCGAATCCGACGTGCTGTCCAGTGCAGTTACCAGCACAAGCTCCTCCCCAAGGAGCAGTGGACCACCACCGCCTCGGTATGAAACATGAATGCCTCTCATCGCCCCTCGGCAATGAGAGACACGATTCCGAGATATCGCGAAAGGAACATTACCGGCTAACCCGCCTACCCAACACAGGATGTCCGCTACCTCCAGCCCCTCATCGAGGAGGTTGCTGCCGAGAAGGCTGAGAAGGCCGAGCTTGACTCCATCGCCGTCATCCGCAAGCACTAAATGTTCGGGGACCTCGGGTCGGGGAGAGGGAACGGAGAAGGAATTGGAAGTTGTATACCACAAGGACGGTGGATGAGAGATCGGAACGACACCTCCCAGAAAACGGAGGGAACCCCCCCAACGGACTAGACAGTTCCCGTGTATCCTATGTATAGACGTCGTCTGACTTGACTCATTTTGCACAAAACCTGTTCGTTCTCTGGTTATCAATGTGCATCTTTTTTGATTACTATTTCCCGGACATATTTGTAGTTTTACAATGAACCATCTGGGACAAGCCCCGTGGGGAGCTCATCTCTAGTTAGCCCTTGTGTCGCTGTATCGCTGTCCGAGGGAGTCCAGTCGAAGTGGCCCCAAGTGCCCTTCATCCAGAACCCCCAAATCTTACATGAGATCCTGTAATTTGCTGGCTGATCGGCCTGCTATAGGCTTCATTTCACCAGTGCCTCCTCTTTCCCTGCCTGAATCCGTAGGAACCATGCCTCGACGCCGTACGCCGAGCATCCAGCTAGATATTGGACATCTGTCGACTTCCAGCCTTTCCTTTTCCGTCCCGCCCAGCATCCGACTCCGTCCTAGTAATGGTGTTTTGTCTCATCCAAATATGGCCGTTGAGCTCGCGTTAAATCATGTCTGCCTCCCCAAGGCCTAGGAAGGCCGCAAGGCTTTAGTGAATGTAATAGTCGAGGGATGATGTGATTGTGATCTCTCATACCCGCTGATAGAATAGCAGGTAGGCGACTTTGTTGTCTTTGATGTTGTCCTTGACCTGCTTCGCCTTGGTAGTGCCGTTGCTGGTACCATTAGCGACACTGCTCCATTTCTTGGTCCCACTGGCCGAGGCGGTGACTTTGTTCCACCCGTCCTCGTCTCCAGCATCCTCATCCATCATAGCACCGAATCGGTTGCCCGAGGCACCAGACGCGGGACCTTCCTTGCGGGTGTCCTTGACTTCCTCCTCTTCGCCACCCTCGGCAACGTCCTCGCTCCGAACCCTGCGGATGAACGTATCGTCGATACGAATCCATTCTCGACCCTCCTGGCGGCGCACATCAACGGTATAATGACCACCGCTTGCATTCTTTCCGTGGTGGTACACCACACTGATCAATTTATACTTCGGCATTGCCCCGTCGGTGTATGTCTGGCGTTTCTGCCGAGACAGTGCTTCGCGAGGAATCTCGAGTTCCAGAGGATAACCGATCTTCTTCCAGATTTTGACAGTTCCATTGCCCTCTGCATCGAATTGGAATCGCTTGAGATGCAGGATTAGAACGGGAGGAAGCGACTCAATGAAAACCTGCTTGGTGGCAGTCACATCCTTGCCGCGGGGTGAGTTGAAGTCACCCTGAAGGCGCTCGGGGCGAGTGAGACCTTGCAGAGCATCAACCACGTTGCGCACATCGGGGGACCCAATATCCAGCTGAAGGGGTTGGTAGGGTTCAGTAGTGATAGAGTCCTTCAGGCCGGGCACGCGGAACTCGGATCGCAACAAGCCGCCAAAGATCTTGGAGATGGGGCTTGACGAGTTGGATCCGGATGATCGAGTCACCGCCGCCTTCTGCTTCCTGCCAACTTCGAGCCAATCGTCAGCCACCCCCTGAGCGGCGCTCGATCTTCTACTCTCCGACTGCTCAGACAGAGCGGCGGCGCTGTTCATGACTGAGGTACATTCGTCATCAAGAGACTGTAGTAAGAAACCCAAAAACTCTTCCGCGTCTTGCTGATGACCTCGCTGGAACAAAGTCAGTAACATAATCCTAAAACTGATAAATTATCAAACGCACCCTCATGCTGGCAAAGCGAGGAAGCTGCCTTATAGCCTCGTATACGAATTCAGGGGTGAAAGGTTCGCCATAGCGCTCCAACTCCTCATTCTTCAGAGTACGTCGTAAGGCGTCAACAGCAGTAGCCGACTTGATAGTTTTAAATTCATGCATAAACATGATCCTGCAATCGATCAGCCACATCCGAGCCCATTTTTCGTTCTGCATAACTTACATGGCATCAATGAGAGGCGTGTCGCTCTTGAAGCTATAAACGGCTCGCTTGCTGATCTGGCTTAGGAAATCATAAAAGGGAACGCAAAACATCAAAACTTGCAACACCTTCGTCTGGTTAGGGTTTAACATAAAATTCTGGGAGGAGTAATGCTTACAGAGTTCATGTAGCACATGTTACCAGTGTTGATCAAGCCGCGAGGCTCGAGGAAAGAAAGCTGGTCAGCAAGACCAACCTGGAACGAGTGAATAGCCTCTGCAACAGAGTTGGCATTGGTTTTTGAGAAACCAGAAGAAGACCCGTTCGGGGCTCCAACAACACCATCCGTACCGTTACCATTGACCGGAGCGCTAGTGGGAGCAGAGCCATTGGCACCGGCTGCTCGTCCAGAAGACGCAGACGCAGGTTTAGCAAAGAGGTTTGCCCAGCTCGAGGGGGGAAGCTTCACAGGAGGAGCGGCTGGCCCCGCGGCGTCAGACTCAGCCTCAGCTTCAGCAGATTTCTCAGCGGCATCGGTGGAAGTCGCATCCTGAGAAGCAGTTTCGGTAGCCACATCGCCGTTCGACGGCTTTTCAGCGCGTGCAGATTTGGCGTCCTTAGCAGCAGCAGACTTGGGCAGCGAAGGGAGAGCGGGAGCGGGGGCAGCTGCCGAGCGCGTGGCAGGTCTGCTCGTGGCCGTAGAGGTGGCACTGGTCGTGGTGTTGGTGCGAGATCGTTGCTGGGAGGTGGAGGATGCGGGCGTAACGGGTTCTTCGGTGGGCTGGCGAGGTGTCGCAGCAGTCTCAGACGGGGCAGCAGAAGTCGTAGGAGTCTGGGAAGCAATTGAAGACTCTCTCGACGCAGTTTCGGGGGCGGGGGCTTGCTCTGCCTGCCCTGCAGCAGCCTCGTGCTGGCTATGTGGCAAGGATACAGACTGACTGTCGGCGTTCAAGGGTCTCCTCCTCCGTCGCGATTTGGTGGTCCTGACAGGGAACTCGGCAGCAGGGTGAGACAGCCAAGGTAGCTGGCGAGATATTAGTCAAAAAACCCCAACTTGTGATTGCAATTGGACAACTTACAGGTGCGCGGAAGGGCTCCTTCGCCTTGGGAGCTGGCGAAGGTTCCGAAACGGGAGCAACGGGAGGCGTTGTCTCGGTCGTCTGCGGGGTGGGAGGAGTTGGGGGAGGAATCATCTGCGACGACTGGGTGGAGGAAGGAGTGTGAGGCGGAATCGGAGCCGGCGCAGGCGGAGGCTGGTAGGGAGTCGACAGCGCAGGAGATTGCTGCTGAGCAGGGCGAGGAGGATAGCTGGGAGGGACGCTCACGCCAACCATGGGGACATACTGGGGCATGGAGGGCGGCGATCGAGCATAGTTCTGGTAGGGCATGTAGCCAGGCGAGGGCATTCCCCCGTTCTGGTACTGACCCGTCTGGTACTGACCATTCGGGTACTGCCCGCCCTGATACTGGCCATTCTGATACTGGGGCGGCATGCCATAGTACTGCTGAGGCGAGTAGGGCATGTAGTTGGCATACATGGGATTCATGTGCTGGTGGTGATGGTGATACTGGGGCGCATACGGAGGCGGCTGCCTCCGACGAGGCCCTCCCGGGCCTCCGACCATGTCGACGCCGGGGACTCCACCAACTCCTCCCTGTATGTTCTGCCCAGCCGGCAGATGGCGGTTACTCATCGTGCCGGCTTGGGGATTGAGTAATGACGGGAGCCGCCCAGGTGGTGCGACACCCGTAGCCACGTCGGAGTCTACTCTCGCAGGCGATCGGTATCTCGGAGTCGAGGGGCTTCAGGGCGTTTGAAGCTGTGGGAGACGACGGGAAGTTGCGCGACGCGACACCAGCGGCGGCCGATTGCCCGCAAAAAAGGGACGATATAGCGACGGCCGGAGACGGAGGCGAGCGGCTGCTGCTCTGGGGAGAGCGAGGAGCGGCGAACAAGAAGAGGAAGCGTAAATGGGAAAACCGAGAATAAAAAGCAAGAGCGCGGTTCGCTCGCCGAAGGTTAGACGCACCGGGAGAGAAAAAGAAGCAGAAAGTTGCGTCGAGGCAGACGGGGATGCTGGACGTGACGTTGGAGAAATATTAAAATTTGGGACTGAATTGGTTAGGTAGGTACCGTAGGTACTGGCACACACTGCCAGCGCCAAAAGCAGTGGCAGCCCAGGACACGGTGACGGGAGCGGGCCTGAGGAGCGCCTGTGCACACGACCCAAGCCCAAGCAACTAACTGCCTGCAAAAGACGTCTTGGGGCAAATGTTGCTGTCTGAGGCAGAAAATGGCCCGGCGAACTTGATTTGGACGGCCCCACTCACCAGTGCCGGCATCGCAGTTGCAGATTCCATAACGTAGCTACCCAACCCCTGCGTCAATATGCAGTTAGACATTGTTGAAAGCAAACATCCAAGTGCAGGGCCCCAATTAGCATTTGCGCTGGTTTGACATGTTCGGATCAGGCCATTTGTTCTGTATTCTGTAATATGTTATAACTCCTTGTGCCTATGCTAAACAATATCCTTGCCGCTGTAATCTTGATACACCAAACACCTTCCATACCTAAAGAAGCATCTTTACAAGTTCTGTCTTACACTTTGACACTCTCACCTACTCATCTCTGAAGAGCCATCTTCCACCCGGGCGCATAGCCTCTCGGTGCCTCTCCTGAACGGTTTGCTTCTCCCGCCTCGCAGCCTCTGTCCTCTCCGTCTGGATCTCCTGAGTATTGGGAAAATCGGCATTCCAGAATCCTGGAGGACTCTGCATCCTTGAGTAATGATACCGGTGCTTGCCGTACTTATTTGCAAGCTCCTGGGTCTTAGCCTCGATCCAGAGTTCATCCCTTTCTTTCTTGTCCATCGTTCCGAGCCGATACGCGAAATCACCCAAGTATTCCTCTAGTAATTTTTGCTCGTCTTGTCGTTGAGCTGCTGTAAGGGGTGGATCCGGGCGCTGCGAGATGGCGAGGGCCCGAAAGTGCTTGCCGCAGCAATGCATGTCTGTACAGCCTTGCATGCGAGATCTCTCATCCCTGTCTCGTACTACATCCGCAAAGGCGAAGTCGTGTCCCTCGTTGGCCTGCGGATTGATCTTGAAATCGTCGGGGCGTAGCTCCGTCACTGGTTTGTTCCGTAATACCGACGTCGAGTCCTTCTTATGGGCTAAAGGAGATCGTGTATCCTGGGGAGCGAACCTTGAACCCAAAGCGCCCGGTCGACCAGGTGTCCCCGTTTGCTGAGCGGGAGTTCTGTCCTTCGGGCGCCCATCTTGATCAAAGGGGAGTACTCGGCGTCCTGGGATAGCAAGATCCTCTGAAAGCCCAGCTGGCCTGGCCGGCGCTCGCGGGGTCGGTCGACTGATGGGCTCGTTCTCCCGAGCAGTGGCTGGGCTGTTCAATAGAGTCTCCAGCCGTCCTTTAGGGGTTGGATTTGCATCATTGCCATCCCGCCTGTAGGCTTCTCCATCTTCTGCCAAGCCCGATATGCCGCGATCCAACCCCTTTCTAAGAGGGGTGAGCGGCTTCTCGAGCAGTTTCTCGAGCGGCTTCTCCGCGCCTGACCGAACCAGTCTTCGGTTGACACTGAGAGGTGTGAGAGCAGATGTCCGCTCCAGGGGCCGCGCTGTCTGGGGTTCAGGATCCGGCCTGACAAATAGAGTTCTGGGGGTTGTGGCAGTTGCGAAGGCCTCGCTCTGTATTTGGTCTCGCCGCTGTGACTCCTCCAACTCTCTGCGTTTTCTTGGCGTTAACAGTTTCTGTGCAACGTCCCCCAGATCTATGCTCTCCTCCGCAACAAGCGTAGCAGGACCAAGAGCTCGAACGGGACTGGAATCATCGGCTGGTTCCACCTTGACCTTCTGCTGGGGTGACTCGTTGGGATCTGGGCCGTCTCGTTTTCTCTTCCGTACCACCCTCTCAGAGACAACAACAGGTGTGTCTGATGTCGGCTCTTGCTTGATTTGCACCTCATCGACATTATCCTGGGCCGGCAACTCAGGCAGCTCGTCTTCTTGTCTCGATTCTGCCTCGCTCTGTGTGGAGTCTGATTGAGGATTTGCAGCCGCGGTATTAGCGAGGGGAGGTCGATCCTCGGGACTGAGAGATGCAGCAGCGAGAGGGGGCAGTTCCAAGTCGGCTTGATCGAGTCCAGGATCCGAGGTGAAGCTGGTGTTTGGGCTGGGCTCGTTTTCTTCTGTCCTGGTTACTGGGAGCGTTGTCGCTCGGGTGCTCCTGTTCTGCCGATCGGTGATGCTGATTCCATGCTCTTCCTCGGCAGCCTTGATCTTCTTCTCCAGCAATGTCGCATGGCTGACCCACCGATCACGCTCCTCCTTTCTTTTCCGCAGTGCATCCTTGGCTTTTTTGAAGTTTTCTGAGAGGGCGTTAAACTTGAGGCTCACCCTGGCACACTCGGCCTTCCAGTCCGGTTCACTGCTTGGTGATTTGCTTCCGGATTGTGTTCTTGCTGGTGTTGGCTGTCTCTGCACGGTTCCCGCTGCCTGGTGTAGTTGCTCCTTCAACCGGGCATTTTCAGCGGCCAGCTCAGTTACGCGCGACGCGTGATCATCCCGCTGCTGAAGAGCTTCATCAAGCTCCTGTTTTGTTAATTCAAGGTCTGGAACATGTTAGCTGTCTTATACTCTCTCACGCTGGTGGTGTAATGACGCACCTGCTGCGATCTGTTGGTCGACGATATCGCAGGCAGCAGAAATGGCATCAAATAGAGCCGGACGGCCACTAGCAAACCAGCTCGTCATTTCTGTACATACAATTTCATCAACATTTCTCTCCGACTTGGATTGAAGGTGCTTGAAACGGCGGAAGCCGATGGGACGGGCGTGATGCAAGTTAACGCGTCTCCACCTGACCCGACGCGGTGGATACGGACCTGTCGCGATTCGGCCCCACGTGACTGGTCAGCGTCATAATGAGGAACAATTGAGGCATTCACGACCGGTTAAAGTTTTGATATTATTAATATCGTCTTGTTCATGGAGCTTTTGATTGCTTGAGATATTTGAATTGGCTTGAAATATTAGTGATTTCCCAATGCACTTTCTACAATGTGTCAATACGCGCCTGGTGATTTGAACAAGGGTCGACTTACACTGCGCTCGTTTTCTCAGGCTCAGACAATGTTCGATAGTATTTTGTTTACATCCATCATAAAGGTTAGGTAATATTGCACGAATCTTCGTCATACACGTGAAGCTGTAGTACGACCACTTCAATCAGCCCTGTGGCTTCTCATGCTGGCCACCAGTATCAGGCTTCGGGTTACCTTGCCTCAGAAATGAACTAATCGTGGTGGAATTATGACGAGAAGTCTTGATCTTAAAAGATGTTTTGGACCTTCCCGACTCGTATTGGGGCTGATACACATATTAATACAGTGGTGGTAATCTATCTTGCCTTCAACAGTCCTCTTGGTCTTTTACAAGTGCCCAGCACTTTCGCATGCCCGTGCCCATCGATTCTTCATCAACAGCTTCACTCGATGCCCATCTCAGGCGATCCTTTGCAAGCGCTTTAGCATCCATAAAGCAATCGCCATCTTCTAGAGTAAAGAGGTGCACATGCATCGTTAGCTTGAGATGCGAAAAGAGCCAGGGCACACTGCCCAACTCGCCAACATGCTGAGGCTGCATCGCTTTCGACCCTTTGCTTCCATGATCACTGGCTAGCTTGGAGACGTATGCAATAGCCTTCGCCCGTCGCTTTGTAGCTGTGTTGCCTTCTGCCGAGTCTTGTAGGATAGAGCTGGGGAACTCCCACAAGCCAGCTAAGAGCCCCTTGTCCGGGCGTTTTTGGATTAGGTATTGTCCGTCGCTGAGGCGAATGACGCAAACCAATGTTTCCTCTTCCCTAACGGCCTTCTTGATCACTTTGAGAGGGAACTTTCGGGCGTGGTCGACGATTTTCTCCATACCAGGCGCATCCAGGGATGGCTTGGCTTTGTCTGAGGCTGTTTTCCCACCCGTTGCACCCTTGAAAGCAAACGCCGATAGTGTCAGCTGCTTGCCTTGAGTTCCTTTCGCCTTGGGCTTTTTGACGTCTTTGCGATTTTGAGCTGCATCCTCCTCTGCATCTATTTCCTCAAAAGGCTCGCAGAGGTCGCACAAATCTTCAATGTCGCCGAGTTGAGAATCTCGATTGTCATTGGAGACTAATGTCTTCCCCTCTGCATAAGCTCGACAGGTCGATGTGATGGGACATGATTCGCAGTTTGGTTTTGGTACGCAAACGGTGCTTCCAAGCTCCATAAGCGCCTGACCCCATCTCCCTGGTCTATCGCTTGCCTCAACTTCCTCGGTATACTGTGTATCGGTGCCATCTCGGGCTATGGCTTTCACTAAAGCATCGGCGGCAGCCCATAGAGTATCGATGACGGCTTTGTTCGTCTTGACGTTGCCAAATAGTCCAAGCTGCCTGCTCAAGACACGTAGGACGTTTCCGTCAACCATGGGCGCAGCTTGTCCGAAGACTATGGCTGAGATGGCCCCCGCCGTATATCTTCCAACGCCAGGGACCTTGGATTCGAGCTCTTGGGTGCAAGACGGCAGCAGTCCCTTCATAGCTGCGTCCTTCACAACGAGTTTTGCCGCTTCATGGATTCTTGTGGCTCTGCTATAGTAGCCCAGACCACGCCAGGCACTCAACACATCGTCTGCACTTGCGGCTGCCAGATCATGAATTGTCGGCCATTTCCCCATCCATTTGTTCCAGTAGTCGATAACAACAGCGACTCGTGTTTGTTGCAGCATGATCTCGCTGATCCAGACCTCATATGCGCGCCGCTCCAGGAGGTTGCGCAGGTCGTCTGGTTGATGAACACTGGGATTCACCCAAGTTTTACGCCACGGCATCGACCGCTTGGTGCTGACGCCATCAAACCAGCCCAGGAGATCTGCTCGGGATGAGGCATCGTCTAGTAGAAGCGGCCGGTGGTAAGAGAGGCTGTGTCGCCGGGCCGGAAGCGAACATGGTTTTTGACTTGTCTCACAGCTGGAGCCAAACAGACGCGCATGAAGCTTGGCAGTTGCATTTTTTGTTCTTGCGGGCTGCGTTTTTCGTCGTTTTGGTGCTGGCTCGTCGCTCTCATTCTCTGGAGTCGCGTCTCGTTCGGACGCGTCGTGATCCTCATCTTGAACAGCGGGACGACGCTTTGTTGCGCGTCCATTCTTTGAGACAGGCGGCTCATTATCGGGGCCCAATTGTGATGAAATCTTTTTTGAGGCATTGATTGCGCTAGATCGCGTCGCCCGTGACCTTGCCACTTTGTTCATGTTGTGGGTGATGTTTGGCGATGACTGGGGTGAATGGGTGTAGGCCCGGATTTGGTGGGTGAAATGAAGATTAGCAAACGGCGCCGCGAAATATCATATCGACGGAACCTGGAGATAATTGTGTATGACACTGTTTTTATACAATATTGTTCAGCTGGATGTTGATCGTAAAGGGGTGTAAAGTTTCGGAGCTGAAGATGGAAGGCCTGGAGCCAGTAGCACTTAGCGCCTTGTAGGGCCTGAATGCCTACGCTAGGCGCTGAGACAAAATGACGTTTTACCAGCAACACCGCCTTTATCTCCTTTCCACAACACTTACCCATCTTTTGTTTTGATGCTATAATATCAAAGCCTCTCAAGACGATCTGACTCTACTTGATAGGCTAGTTTGTTAAAATCAGAGCCATGTAAAGACTTGCGAGTTAGTAGTCCGTCTCCCATTGGATGTATTGCACGCATATAATGCCCTAAATCCTCAGTACCTAATGTGAGGTACCTTACGTTTTTGCCGTTGGTTTAGTGGTCAAATTGATTGCGACAGGATGGGAGTGAGACTCCTGGTGTAGGCTGAGCGATACGTGACTGGTTTCTTGGCTGCACAGCTCCTCTGAAGTTGATCTCTAAATGCCGCTCAGCCCTTTCTCAACTCCTTTGATACGAAGCTAATGACGCCTTCATTAAGCTTGGTCGCCTTTGAGAATGTCATCGCCGACCCTCTGTTCCTTATGCTCTGGCATCTTCCAGGGCCAATACGCACTCTCAAACGTGCTGACCGAGCATGGCCTGCTTGAGCTGGAGGGAGCTGCTTTTGTTCCTTCTGGGTTCGCAACAGATGAACCAGAATGGGTTGTGAGGATGGACAAAGGTCCGAAGTCTGGCCAGCACCAGGCGCCATATCTTCACTACGCCTTAGAAGATCTGGTAGAATCAACAAACAGTTGTGCGCTCTGTGCCATGATCTGGGAACGACTGCACCGAGACATCCACCCCTTGACGCTGAGCGGAATGAGAGAAGAGAATCTTGTCGGTATCCCAGCGATCTTGCCTAAAGAGACAATGTTCTTTGGAGCCTTTACTCTGGGCCTCTGCTATGTCAAAGTAAAAAACGACAAGTTTGTGGCGCGTGTCTTCCACATGTTCCGTGTTTTCAAGGCCATCAGTAAGGTTTCTCCAAGTTGCTTCTATCTCGTGCCTGTACTAACATTGGATACAAAGACATGGAAGAAGGTACCAACGCGAACGCATGGAAGTCCAAGTTTGATCGAGCAGAGACATTGACGAACATCAAAAGTTGGCTCGAGTCTCCTAGTTCGGGGTTGAGCTTGTCACCGAGGCTGCCTACAAGATTGCTTCAATGTCAGCCCTCAACGACCGCTGGACAAGATCCTACAGTCAAACTCATCAATACGAAAGAGCTGAGCTTATCCACTAGATACGCTGCTCTGAGCCATCGTTGGGGCGAAGTGCAACCGCTCATGCTATTGAGGCGCCTGGAAGATGCATTCAACCATGAGATTCCCTTTACTTCGATCCCGCCAACTTTCCAAGATGCAATTAGACTGACGAATGCCTTGGGTATCCAATACATGTGGATCGACTCCCTCTGCATCATACAAGATTCCAAGGAAGATTGGGAGGCTGAAGCCGCACACATGGCATCCGTCTATTCTCAGGCCTATGTCACCATCTCAGCCACGGCTGCTAAAGACTCCTCTGCCGGGCTGAAGCAGGACTCGATGCTCAAACATCCGTGCGAGGTTGTACCGACGTGGACATGCTCTGACAACGTCGAGATGCCGTCTGGGCGCTTTAGGCTCATCGACAGAAGTGCTTTCTGCGATCGAGTTTTGTCACAGCCTCTCTTTCGCCGAGGATGGGTCTTTCAGGAGTGGATTCTGTCGCCCAAGACGATACACGTCGCTCGAGATCAGCTCTGGTGGACATCTGCTTCCAACATGAAGACTGAGGGGTTTGCTTTCAATGAGACCTGTAATGGATACAGTTTTGACGTCAACCAGGAGTTTGCCCATACCATGCCGCTTGGAACTCTTTACTCAATGGGGGAACAAAATTTCGAGAGCCTTCGGCCAGTGTGGCATCTGTTGCTGCAGGACTACATGTCGCGGTCTTTCACCTTTGAGTCTGATCGCCTCATCGCCTTTGCTGGTATCGCATCGCTATATCGGGCACTCGCGCGCGTTCCTCCAGACTCATACCTTGCGGGTATCTGGCGCCAATCACTGCTTCGCGATCTCCTTTGGACTGTGCGAGACGGGAGAAAAGTATCTCCACCACAACACTACAGAGTTCCCTCGTGGTCATGGGCGTCAGCAGAGCCAACGCATACTGGAACGGGCAAGTTTGGAATCGGCAACATCAATCTGAATGCGGATCTTGAAGAGGATGAGGAGTCCTGGACTCCAGCTGCAACAGTTCTCGATGCGTCAGTCACCACCAGGGGGCCAGAGTTTGGTTTCGTTTCTGGTGGCCATCTTATCCTCCAAGGTCCTCTTATTAACGCTCGTCTTTCTTTGGAGTTTATAGACCTCTCGGATCGCTTTACGCCTCAACAAGCTGCAGAGTTTCTTCCAGGCGGAACCTTGCGGTACGTGCAAAACTTGGTATTTCTGCCTACGAGCTCGAGGGTGGACATGGATGAGGCAGATCTGGAGAGAGCCGAAACGAAAGCCCAACTCGACGATATTGAACCGCCTTTCCTGTCTGAAAAGGAGATCACCATCTATTTGGCTGTCCTGCATTGCCGAGTAGATATGGAAGGGGGTGCCGAGAGTCATGCGTTGGTTCTTGTAAGGGGGTTAGAAAAGGGGGAATATCGAAGGATTGGATACGTGCAGCTTCAAGAGGATGTGATGGGTTCCTGGATACAGAATCGTGACTTTGGTGTGTTTGATGCTCTCGAGAGCGAAGATGAATATCTTATTAGAGGCGAAAAGGCCGGGTATTATGCCTATCGAATTGTGTGAATCTATAGGTAGTAAGGCAGGATTGTAAAAGAGTAGTAGTTCGGCCATCATCGATCCTCGTCCCGACCCGGCCATAGGATCTTCTTTCGAATCACCGCGGACATCTGTGCATAAAGAACGATGAACCAAATGATTACGAGGCATATGGCCATTGCGCTCGAGACCCATTTGATTGCGGGACTCTCCAATTGCTCGCCGATGCGAGCTGTAGCAAGGGTAAATCCGACATTAGGAAACACAAACGCCCACCAGGTCATGCTGTAACGCAATTTCCACTTGATGGCTGAGGCGAGAACGGCCAAAAGGCTGAAGGCGAAGAACCAGAACGCGATGCACCAGATAAAGATGGAGACCCAGAGGGCCATGATTTGTAGGACTTGTGGTGCCATGGGATATGTCGCGAAATACCCATGGCCTTCTGGGATTGAGCTAGCCATGCCTATGAGTGCTACCGAGGTGTAACCAGCTGGGCCAACGGCAATGAACATGCCAGGTCGCATGGCTGGGGCTGGTAGGCCGTCTTGCATTAGCCGACCCAGATACAGAGGATAGACGAGCGATGCCACAATCCAGCCAAGGCCTTGATAGGTGACTCCGGCAACCAGGATGGGCATCCGATGCTCGGGGCTTTGGGACGGCATGATGGAAGACGCCAAAGTGCCTGTAAGCATGGCGGGAAAGACGGGCAGGATCCAGGCCGGGGTCATGGAGTGGATGGGTAGATGGGCGCCATTGAAGAGGACGAAGAACTGGACAATGGCTGACAGAGTCGAGATGGCCGTGTAGATCCAGAAGCATACCCGCAAAGCAGTAGCCAACCAGGAACCGGTCGCGGGAAGACCGTACGCCGCAGTGTTGACCAATATCGTGGCGATGCTGAGCAGAGAACACGGAAAGAAGAGGCTCTCAGTAGGATGCATCAGACTATTCTTGAGTGCCGCAGCCGTTGTCGAGAATCAAATAACGAGGCCAACTACAAGAATAGAGAAGATGATCAGAGTAAGGATAAAGAAGATCTTGCCGATGACCTGGAGACCGCTGAACTGGTACGGCGTGTTGTGCAGCAGCAGCGCGATGCCGCCGGTGCTCATGACAAAGGTGAACCAGGCCCACGTCAGGTGCTTGATGCGCTCTCGGATGAGGACTTGGGAGAGGGAATCGGACGATCTGAGGCGCTGGTCGGCAGCCCTCGTGTGGCCTTCTTCCCAGTTATCCTTCTTCATGTTCTCAGCGTGGGCGATGGACGGCCAGAAGCTGAGATGGCCGCCGTGGCCGTTGCCGGAAAAGGCCAGCATTTCCGCCAATTGAGCTGTTCAAATGCCGAGTTACCAGAACGAAGGTCTAGCGGCGTCGTTTAGAGGTTGATCAAGTTTCACATGTCTGGCCGCAACTGTACAGATAAGGTCGTGGATAACGATGATGTGGTTGAAGTGGAAACAATAATTGTCCCCGCCAACTCCAAGGTGGAATCTGCCGGGGCAGTTATTGGTCAGCCAGTTTGACACTCGCAAACCCAGAGTTTTGGGTGAATGTTGAAGGATAAAAACCCTGGCTAAGCTAGAGAGAATCAACCAAGATATGGAAAACTCTCCCTTATCGTTGGATTTATTCTCCTGAGGCTATTGGCTGTGCGTAGAAAATGAAGGGGCACTTCTTGCGTAGACTGGTGATAGTGGGCTTATAGCGGACTTGTAGTGGATTTAGTTAGTGGCTAATCGCCTCACACCAAAGGATGGACTGGGCGGTTCGATTCACAACCTTAAGAATCGAATGCTCTGTAGGTATCAAGAAATCACTCGATGTAGAGCCTGAAGTATGCTGTAGGAAATAAAGCCTTTTATCGAATATTTGTATTTTGAGACCACCAATTGGTTACATAGCTACATGATTTTTATTCTAGACGCAGAGACATCTAGGGACCTCTACACAACTTGAGTTGATGTCGTTTATCCCTTGATTGGGAAATCATAAAAGAAGTTTGACATGCTTGACCACGTCAAGTCATTAAACTCATCCTCCGAGAGATACTCGCGTGTATTTAGAGTTACCGCCCAGTCGATGGTCCCCCGACTCTCAACGAAGACACGCGCGCCAGCCAGGCTGCCGTCACGACTGCTAGACACACGGGCACCAGTACCCCAGACAGCTGTATTGATCCATTTGGTTAGTTCATTCAATTCATTAATCGACACAGGAATTCGGAAAGATTACTCACCATGTGAACCGATAAACTTGGCTAGGCAGCTGGCGCTTGCAGCAAGGGCAAACGTGCCTGCGCACTCTTCCTTGACAGCGCCATCCCCTCCATGGGGCCCGGGGACCAGCTTTGCCGACTGGGGGTGTACGGGATCTTGACCAGTGTACTTGCTCTCCTGGACGATGCGGTCGTCGGCGTGCTTGCTCGCCGCAGTTTCGTAGAGCTTCACATCAAGCCCGTCCCAGATGTTCTTCTCCAGAAACTCGAGGTAGGGCAAACCAGTGATGTTGGTTACCACATAGCTGAGAAGCATAGGGCCATAGTTGGAATAGGCCTGGTAATCGCCCGGCGTAAAGTCGAGAGGTCGAGCAACCATGTATTCAATGACATCGCGAAGCGTGGCGGCCTTGGCTCCCTTCGTCGGCAGGGAGAGTGCGATTTCCCGAAACATGAAGCCGGGGTCTCCACTCATACTTCTATCGTATCCAGCGGCATGATCAAGAAGGTGCTGGATGGTAATATCGTTGGCGCGGGCGTCGGTAGGTTTATAACCGAGGAAATCGTAAACCGGAGTCGAAAAGTTGAGCATGTCGTGACCAACAAGCCAGTCGATGGCTGCGTGCACAAATATCTTGCTCACGCTTGCCAGAAGGAACTTATCATCGGGCTCGACGATAGCTCGGTCATCTTCGGCCCAGGTATAGCTTCGCTCAGCAATTGTCTTTCCTTCGATGGCAACAGCCACCTGAGCCTGGCGGACCCCGTTCTTCTCCATGAAGCTGCGCATGACACTGTCTAGTCCTTTGCCCGCCGCTGCGTTGTCATCGAAACCAGTCACCTCTCCCCGGACGTTCCAGTGTCGAGGCTTAGGAGAGGCGAGGGCTGCAAAAACGGCTGTAAAGCGTTCGTTGGAGCCGGATCCGCCACCTTGGATATCGATAGGATGTAGTCCTTTCTCTCCCTCAGTTTTAATCTTTTCGTCGAGCTCAGTTTTCGTTAGCTCAATGGCGTGCGACCACTTGCCAACGCTTGTATCGACGAAACTGGGCGTGATGATCTGGTCTTCAGAGAGATACAGCCTGGACGGACGCCAGAAGCGTTTCGTTGTTTCAGCCTCGAAAGTAGATGCAAAGTCAATGGGGAAGCCCGGAGTGGTGTACTGAATTGACGTCTGTTCGTTGCCGATATTCTCATGGGCTAAGATGCAATATCGGCGATCACTAGAGGTTCCATACATACGGAAGCCTTTGACAACCACGGAAAGGCTACCCGTCATGTTGGAGAACGACCAAGGGTTCTTCAAGTCGCATGACTGAACCCAGTTGGTAACGTTCGCCTTCTCCACGACACCAGCAAATACGGCATTTCCAGCCGGTCCGGTAGCAGAGACTTGAGTTGAGACATAGCCCTTGGTCTTCCATGTCTCTAGCCAAGCGTTGTACTTTGTTTCGTCGGCATCGTAGATGGTTTCAAAAGACGGCCCTTCTTCCTGTACCCAGATCGCGGCGTACTTGGCCTTGTCTGGGGAGCCATAGGTGCTTAGCGAGATGATACGGTAGCCGTCAGCTGTCAGAGTTTTGCTCTTTTGCGCATGTGTTGGGCCATCTACACTGTAATAAGTCTCGATATGTGACGAAGTTGCGTTTTTGGAAGGCTGGTCATAAGGGAGTGCTGAACAGAAGGCGGATAACGAGAGGACTGACGTCAAAAGACGTCGTAACGAACGTGAATGCATAGCGAGTGAGAAGTAAAAGAAGGACAAAACGCTGATGATGGCATCGTGAATCGCAAAATGGCCACGGCCTTGTTAATAAATGAAGAAAAGGCTCCATAAGTCAGGGCTTCTGGAATAACTTTCGAAGTTTCAAGATCCCTGCTGTCATTTGGGATACGAGCAATGCCGAGAGCGCGAACCCGCTCAACCTAACCACGAAGATACAAAGCACCGATCTGAGGACCCATCATGGTCGCATTTGAGCCTAATTTTGGATCGCCCGTCCCGGAAAATCTTGTTGTAACATGATCGCGGAGGCCGGCCGATGAAGCTTACTCCCGAAAAGGAGAGACAAGCATGTAAGGTATATGATCGGGCGCTCCGGCCTTCAAGACGTATCTGGGAAAACAACCCCTAGTTATGTCATGTTTTACGTAGCAAGATTATTCAGAAAGCTAGAAAAAAGCTCGTCTTGTTCATCTGAGCAATCGGGCCCTGGCATATCGGTCTGGTGTGCCCACTCTCCCAATCCAGCGTCAAGAGAGAAGGAAAGATTTCGAGAATTGGTACCACAGAACTCCCATGTTTCTAATCGTGCATTAGGTCCCTCATCATTCCACAGCGCATGCTCTTCGGGAGCGCCGAGGCTGTGTAAATATGTATGGGTCTGCATCTCCTGCGGGCCATTCGCATTGCCGGCGCCAAAACTGAAGAAAGGAACTTCAGTTGCGCTTTCTTGGCCATGCTCAACAAGAGGACCGGATAACTGCCAACAATGTTTGTCGACTGTACTCCTCTTCTGGCTTCGGTGACTAGTTTCGGATGCGGAAGAGGTAGACGGGAAGACGCCATCTCTAGTAATACTTACCACACCAAACGATGGAATCATTAATCGGAGGGATCGATTTGGGGGAAGCCGGTGGTTTGTGCTTCCATAGTCGCCGTAGAGACCAGACTGCTTCGCAGCGTCTGCCTCAATGCGAGCTAGACTAGTCACAATCTCGGCCGTCTTCCCCAGCACCGCGTCGCCGCACTCTTGACTCAGCTCATGCATGAGCTCAACTGTTTCGTGAACCATGTCTCGGTCGCTCAGGCGCTGGTGGGCGATGCCATCAGTAACACCCAGGTTGTGATGCCATCGACGAAGATGAGCGAGAAGGAGGGTAAGACAGGCAGTAAAGGCCGAAAAGTCAATACTTGTGCAGCAAAAGGCGATCGAGTCCATGCACCTGAATCGGATATAACGCCTGAGAAGTTCGCGGCTGGCATTCACACAAGCCGACTTGCTAGAGTCATGCGTCTCTTCCTCGGCACCACCGTAAGTAAATAAGCAGGCTAAAATGAGTGATGTGAAAGAGAATACGCAATACCTCTTCGAGATCTTCATCCTGGCCTGGGGATCCCCGCTTGGTGCTGGGGAACAACCACCGGTCAGAAGGCATGCCACGCGCTGCGTTTTCGAGAGCCGAGTCGATGCTTCTTAATTCGACAGGGTTTTCGTCGTTGGTATTTTCACGTCTGCTCGCTGTGATACGGCCCATAATGATGCAGTGAATTCGCTCAAGGTAACCCATAGGACAATCATCCGGGGCCAGATCTTGAGGGTTTCCTAGACAGTCATCCGGAGTGCCGGCGGGAAGGCCTAGCATAAGAGCTAGGTATCTGTCTTGGCTGACGATGCGATGCCACGTAAAGGAGGGAGAGGCCATAGTCATCGGTTCCAATATTGTCAAATCCGAATAATCTCCCTGATGTAAACCCAGAAGTTGCGCAAGGCTAATTGCTCTCCTCATCACCAGCCATGCACGCCGAAGGTTACCAGCATTGATATGGTAAGCAAATTCAAGCACAAGGCATTCGACACCTTCAAGTGATTCCATCAGCTCGTCATTACTCGTGACCAAGCGACAGGCCATGTCCAGAAAGCGTTGCATGGCTGCAGCAGGAGAAGAGCCAAGATCCAGTTGACCCAGGTCAAACGTTGGCGGATGTAGATTCTGTATTCCATGCGCTAGATACAGCAAAGAGCGAGCGATCAGGACGGGATGGCTTTTGGGGCTTGGGAAAGTAGAGAGAACTGAAGCGGGAAGCATTTTGCCTCGGAAAAGGTCCTCGTACGGTCGACACAAGAACTGTAGGAAAGGAGCTGTGTTACCAGCAGCAATGATCAAGTCCGCATCATGCTGGGACGGGAGAGCTGAGTATAGTTCGCGAGATATCAACTCATAGTTGTTTGGAGTTGTTGGAGGAAGACGATGGATGTGTGGAAATCTAGGATTATCAGAGCCCATCTGATGATGTGAGGGTTGGATATCATTGTGTCTATGCCCCCTAGCCAAGGTCCTGGAAATTGCGTCAAAAACGTCTCCATCATCTTCTTTCGTAATTCGAAGGGATGGTGGTATTGTATCTGCAGTTCGATGGCTAAATCTAGGAGTACTCAGGCAGACGCCGCCATCGAGTAATCGTTGGAGGAGAGCTTCCACCCGCTCAAGTCGGCCTTCGAGGCCATTGGTCTTGTCGCCTTCAACGCTTTCTGGCACTAAACAAGTTTGTTCCGGAACTATAATCGAATCTTCCTCATACTCCTGGGTTATACATAGCGCCTCTCGCTGCTGGCACCCGACGCAAACTTGACTCGTCGGGGAGGAGAAATGACACTTGGCCTTTCTCCGTTTGCCTAGATGACGATATCCCGTCAGTAACGCCCTGCGGCCTTTCAGACCCTGCATGGACCATCCTCTTACATTCCCAACAGCTGGTTGTGCCCTTGCGTATCTTCCTCCTTTTGGCCGCCGGTCGTCGGTTCTCATTGGAGCGAGGCATGTAGCTGGAAGACTCGCCCGTCATCTAAGCCGGAATAAGGCTGTGCAAACAGGCATTGGACGAAAAACAAGGCGATGGAAGCAAAAATTCCACCACGGATCCGACCTGAGATTCACGGTGCACGAGAGTGTAAGACGGGAGACGCGACGGCATGACGTGACGCTTGAAGAAGAACGCGAAGTCACGTGGACCTTTCTGGTAACAAGGTACCTAGGTACCCAGTCACGATTGAACAACAAAGAATATGAGACATTATCGTTAACTAGGTATGATCATTTTACTCGACCGTATTCCTTAATTCAGGTTTAATCTCATTGCCATAATAGGAGTGGCTTCAGTCTCGCTTAGCGGTCTTACCCTCAATCTACGAACATAGATGTCTAGGGTGCTCCCTCTCCGACCGGGAGATTGACACCATTGACGTCCATTGCAGCCTCGCTCAATAGCCAGACAATGACCCTTGCAACGTCATCGGCTTCCAGCATCCTTATATTGACCCCCAGTTTGTTGAGTTGCTGCTCAGTCTCCTCCCGCGACATGTGCCCGAAAAATTCCTTTGTCATGGCCGTGTAAGTGTTGCCTTGGCAGTTAGCTCACTATCTTTTAGCGGGCGCACTTTTCTTAACTCACCTGGGGAGACTGTATTCACTCGAATTCCAAAGGGATAGACGTCTTTGGCCACGCAAGAAGTGAAGTGGGCGCATGCGGCCTTGGAGGCGCCGTAGGCAAACGCACTTGGTCCTCGCAGCAACGACGCTATGCTTGACACATTGACAATCGCTGGATGGCCCCCCTTGGGCATATTGACCATGACTGCAACCTGCGATCGAGTGCAGTACATGATGCCGTTGAGATTGACACTCATAACGCGCGCCCAGTTGTCATTTGTCTCAGCGAGAATGGCGGGCTTCTTCTCGGTGAAGGCCGGTTGAGATAAACCGGCGACGTTTGCGGCACCATGCAGAGCTCCAGAATCCGCGATGATCCGGGCAACCCAGTCATCAACCTGCTTTGGGTCTGAGACGTCAACTTTGTGCGTGTAAATGTTGGTGAGAGGATTGATTTGAGCAATCTCCTCTCTGATCTTGTAAAAGTTCTCTTCGTTCCTGTCCGCGATCCAGATAGCGCCCGCTCCATGGTGAGCGAGAAGGCGAACAGTCGCAGCTCCCATGCCCGAGGCGCCACCGGTGACGCTAAAGGTACGCGAGTTCATATTGAAGAGGGAGGTAGACATTGTGCTCAATGAATTAAGAGTAGGGATTGGTATAAGCTAGATTGATCGATGCTGAGGCTGTGTTCTGTCGTCTTCAATCCAAAAGCCCTGCTTGACCAGCTATTTGTACCCAAAGCAAGCATACTCATTGTGACTACAAAATTGCCTTGAGATCACTTAACATCTAACCTAGGTAGCTAAGTGGTTTCACTGGGCAAGGGTCGCCGGATAGGCTTCTCCAGCTTCCGCCGTCCCTCCGCCGCTCCTCCGCCGGTGGTCCTCCGGAACCCCACCGATTTAGTATTTGAGCATTAATCAACGACGGTTGGCCTACTACTTTGAAGTAGCACCATAGGAGCCCCCTGTGAGAATTAATTAGACGAATATTGCATATTGAATTCACTGATGAAAGTATTGCCGTTGCAGGTCAAGCCTGGCTCACAACCCCTGAGACGAAGACCGCCTGTCGGACTATAAAGACTCGGCAGAATTCTGCTTCTGGTCTCTCCAACAGTATCCTCAGTTTCCCTCGATTATAATGCCGCCATGTCTGTATTTAAAGTTCCTGAGATTGACATTTCTCGTTTTCCTCTTCCCGTTCGCGCCTTTATCGGCGGCGAGTTCGTGGACAGTACGGGCGATGAGAAACATACTCTCATGTCCTCGGTCAACGATGTAGTCCTCACAAAAGGTTCCCTAGATTGTTCCACATGTGTCTACTAAGAGTAGCTGACCCCTTTCAGAGCTTCAGTGGTCAAATTCGCACGACGTTGACCTCGCTGTCGACTCGTCTCAACAAGGTTTAGCCCTGTGGCAGGCTATGAGCAATGTAAGCCCGACTTCTAATCATAGGTGCACCTCAGCGTGTCCTTCATCGCTGCTTACAACATCGTAATATAGGAGAAACGTCGCGATGCCCTTATCGCCTATGGCAATCTCATCCGAGAAAATCGAGAGCAGCTTCACTGGCTGGAAGCGGTGCTTGTTGGAAAGGATGCTGCCTTTTGCAACTTTGAGATTGATGTAGCTGCCGACCTGTTTATTTGTAAGATCCTTCTCAGTCATTGATGACCCAAATGTTAACATTTCCTCGGAGATTACGGGAACATGATTGACAAGTTCCCGAGCGAAGTCGTGGCTGCTGATCAAGACACGTTGAGGGTACGTTCAATTTTCCTCTGCGCCTAGGAATCCACCTCATCAATCACAGTATACTCTCCGTCAACCCTGGGGAATTTGCGCGGGTATTTGCCCCTTCAATGGAGTCATCATCACCCTTGCAATGAAGGCAGCCCCCGCGCTTGCCTGCGGAAACTCGATCATCATCAAGACATGCGAAGTGAACCCATTCTCGACTCTCTTCATGGCATCCCTGGCTACGCAGGCCGGTATCCCCCCCGGGGCTCTGAACTGCCTGGTCGGCGGTGCTGAAGCTGGCAACGCGCTCGCTTCACACATGGGCATCCGCAAGATCAGCTTTACGGGAAGTATCGCCGTTGGAAAGCTGATCCAAATCGCAGCGGCCAAGTCCAACCTCAAGAGCGTAACCCTGGAGCTTGGTGGCAAGTCTCCTCTCATCATCTTTCCTGATGCGAACCTGGAGAAGGCCCTACCAGCTGCAACCCTGTTTCTTTTGATGAATGGCCAGGGCTGCGCACTTCCAACGCGACTTTACGTGCATGAATCCATTGCAGAAGACTTCATGGCAAAGCTAAAGACTGCTGTGGAAGCCCATGGCAAAAGGCTCGGCGGTGATCCCACTGCAGCAAGCACTCGGTCATCGCCCCTGTACCACCACCGTCAGAAAGAGGTGGTTCTGTCATATCTCGAATCAGGCAAGGCGGAGGCGACGCTTCTCACTGGTGGCGGAGTCATTGGAGACAAAGGCTGCTACGTCGAGCCAACCATCTTTGTCGATCCGCAGCCGAACGCGCGGGTGCTGAAGGAGGAGATCTTTGGTCCTGTTCTTGTTGTCGTCAAGTTTTCTACCGACGAGGAAGTTCTGGAGCTCGCAAACGACACTGAATTCGGGCTGGCTGCGTCGATCTGGACAGGGGATATCAGTCGCGCCCTGCGTTTTTCTCAGAGGCTCCAGGCTGGGAGTATCAGCGTGAACGGGGCCGGTGGGATTCACCCAAGCATTCCTGTCGGAGGATGGAAGCGTAAGTGGTACCAATTCCGCGAAGCTGCTACACCGGTCGCGATACTGATATAGACTGTAGAAAGTGGTCAAGGGCTCGAGAACGGCAGAGAGGCCATGCTCGACTGGACCCAGTCCAAATCTGTGGCTCTCAGAGGCTAGAAGTCCGAGAACGTCTCACAAAGTGTTTGATGAGGTCATGAGCCTGCTTCATGTGCCGGGTTTCGGCCCCCATCCACCCATCAGAAATGCCCCGTTTCTAGGTCTGAGAATGCTTGGTAGGGTTGGATTGGGGGCCGGCCATAGCGTTGCGCCCCGAGCCGCGCGCGTAACGCTATCACTAACTGGGAATCGGGCATCTCGATGGTGTCGTTGACGGGATGAAAGAGGGCAAGGGTTTCTTGTCTTGTTTTCGGATGGAAAGAGATATAACTTGGAAACAAAACATGTTGTAGATATAGAGTCCGTTCGATTTAAACGAAAAGTCGTGCTTGGCGTCGGACAGTTTTCGCGTTCCTGTGCCGGGTTGCGTTGTATCGTCTCACGCAGCCCTAACATGCAGCCTGATCACGGAGACAGGGGTTGACAGCTTGCTGGGAAATGGCCTCCCCCATCTCACCGGAAGGATTCACTCGCGTGGCTGCGCGAATTGTCGATCAAAAACCAATCATGTCGATCATATAGATAGCCTGCGGGGAGTGCATTCTCAGCTGCCGAAACATAAGTTGCGGCCATCTGCCGGCTCGGAACCCCCCACCATCTGGACCAAATCTACACCTTCGCACAGAGCACAACCAAGTTTTGGCCAAATATCTCTAGGCAAAGGCCCTAATGGCTCGTCCCACGAAACCTTTTGGCCGCTTAGGGTTTCTCATTACGGTCATCATCGTCCTTTGTCATCATGCCACGCCCGCAAGGGCACTCGGCCGGTCTTATGCACAATACGAGCACTTCTTCCCAGCGTGGGAGCACATCATCAAGGATCAACTCCAACGAGACTGCCAGGAACCCTTGACCAACTACCGGAACCGTTCTGAGCCGGCGCCCCAGGTCGGCTACCAGGTTATCGGCTGCATCCTGGAGACCATGCCCGAGTTTCGAAAGGCAGAACTCGCTGCTGCCGCCGTCATCCTCGGTCTAGCCCCTACGGTACTCCAGCTGTTGAGTGCATCTTATCTGGACACCGCTGTGTTAGCTTTCCGCCGCCCTGGGCTTGCACTCCTGCTTTCCATGTCGAGTTCCGGAGTCCGGCCTCTCACGGCAACAGAATACGATGATTTCATCACCAAGATGGGAACAGATCCTTTCCGAACAAACTTTGGACGTCCGCGTTCTTTCTGGGCGCCTCGACTTGTGTCACTTGCGGAATATGCTATAGCAGCTGGTGCTGTTGCCAACAATGCCTACTTGGCTTATCAGCTGAGTATATGGGCTGTTTGCACGTTTGCCCCAGCAAACGACTTTCTGCCTGCCGTATGGACCGCTGCCTGCGTTGCCATACATATCGTCGGCTATGTGGCCGCAAGGCTACGCATCAAGGTCGACGAGAGAGACGACATGGAAGCTGTCGGCCTCCAAAGGGGCCCATGGCATCGGATATTGAACGAACTCACCCCTACACCCTGGCAGAGCCGACTCAAAGTGAATCCCGGGAAGGAAACCGGCTGGTTCTTGGTGCTGGTGTCTACGTTGTACGTGGGCACCGCGCTGCAGGCTTTCTATGGAACCATTATCCTATCTAGTTTGGTTTTCCTGAGTGTTAGAGACTCGGCCATTGTAGTGATTCGGCTTGTAGCGAGTGCCCTGTTTGCCAGAGGCGTCCTTATTTATGAATTAGCTGGCTTTAGGACGGACAAGGAGGGATTCGGGCCGTCCGAGAAATCATATTCAGCAGTTGAGTTGGAGCAGCTGAACAGAGACCGGGGTTTCAATAGATAGACATGAAACGGATTTAAATAAAGAGAATTAACCTACTTTGACTGGCCTGGTTTCACGCTCGCCCTATCCTGTGCAGCTATCGGCTTCTCTAGGCAGACTGAAAGGTGTAGCGAGTTTCAAATGACTTTACAAGATCCACAGGTCTTTGAAATTCAAAAACCAAAGCCAAAACTCTCGCAAAAGTGGTGGCAAAAAATAGTAACATGCGACTTTCCGGTTCATTTGCAGGAACATTGCCCATCAAAAGGTTATGGTAGATGCGATACTTTTTGAAAACGAAACAAATTGTTCTATTCTAACAAGAGTCATAAGTGAGCACAACCCGCCCTTTCGTTCGAATCCATCAAGTGCCTCTATCAGAATTTGTGTATGCATGCTGTAGACATGGCCCCAATCTTAAAATAACCCCTCCCTCCATATAGCCAGAAAGAAGGGAAGGTTACATTTGCATTGTGTTCTAGAGCCTGGGCTTAGTGAGCGAAGCGGAAATCCTTGCGCTTGCTTCCAGCGTCGGTCGTAGTCTCGAGATAATGAATTTGCTCCTGCTTTGGTGTTAGCTTGCAAAAAGGATATTGTGGTGTTGTGCAGCCCCCTTACCTCTTTGCTCAAAGCATCCCATGCACGATCTCTCTGCTTATTTCTCAAGATGTAGTAACCTTTGGCAAGCAGATACACGATAATGTTGCTAGCGCAGATGGCCGTGAGCTGCCTGTTACCGCGGCGATCTGGGCAGTTCTAGTCAGTTCCTCATTTCAAGACAGTATGGCTACCTAGAGCTTGTAAAGCAGACTTACAATGAGGTCGGTCGTCGGCGCGGTAAATATTTGCGTGAATGATCCCGCCAACTTGAACAAACATACTTTGCAGAAAGATTAGCATTGCTATAGCTCCCGAGCCAGGGGAAATAGGGGTTCTCACTTGTACAGGGCCGCAGAAACCGTCCTGGTGCGAACAGTGTTGGAGTTGCGACTACACCAGCCCACTTGAATAGCATGTGCTGTTTTCAGGTCAGATGGTTTTGACTGTCTAGGATATTTTCGTACTCACCTGAGGGATAGGACAGCAGAATGGTCAGAACTGCAAATTTAGCCCAGGACGGAACTGAGTCTGGGAGAGTCAAGAGGGCGATGAGCGTGGGCAGCAGCCACACTTGAGCAAAGGCTCCCATCAAAGACCTGTCATTCCAGATCTCTGAGAGATAGGTCAAGGCCAACATCTATCAACACAAATCAGTGAATATTTCTTGCCAGTGCAGCGACATAGATTCTCACCGTGATAGCACCGAGAACCTGTGTCGGGATAGTAAGAAGATTTGAGTCGAAAGTTGAGAAGCCGATATTTCGAAGCGTGAGGGTGAGGTACGCGTCCGGGGGTCCTGCTGGGATCAAAAAGGTGAGGCCAATGATATATATCGGCCACAAGTCGTAGTCGCATAGAGACTTCCATAGCAACTTGAAGTCCACAGCCTGCCGGTTATGCATATCACCCTTGGAGGGGTCGTCTCGAAGGATGCGATTCACCATGATAATCTCTTCGCGCTCGTTGAACCATCCCTTCTTGTTCCACCATGACTTTGTCTGAGTTGGCGAAGCCACCATGGTGAACCACGACCACACTCCAACCGTCAAAGTCAGAATTCCCTCAAGGAGAAACAGCCATCTCCAGCCCTCTTGGCCGTGAAGTCCACGAAGTCGCAAGAGTCCAAAAGCCAGGATCTGAGCCACGATATCAGTTACTCGAAGACTTGTCCAGAACAGAGCGAGGCGGAAGGGCAGCTCGGTTCCCTTGAAGAAGTAGGACTGGTAGAACAGTGTTAGATAAGCCAAGGATATCATGTAGAGAGATGAAGTATACCAGATAAAGGATCACGTCTGGGATGAAACCACCCTGGAGCATTCCAAGAAGTACACGGCATACCAGGAAGCTGGTTCTACCACTGAGCCAGAACTTTGATGCGGCGACAACACTCCAGAGACACATAATTGTGGGAATCTGGGAACCTAGTCAGCGGAAAGGTTCTGCAGGCGACCGCCCGAGGCAAATCATACCCATCTGTCAGGTCCTAGCTTCTTGCTGACCAACTGAGATGGCAATTCAGCACACAAAAACGAAAGCCTAAAAACAGTGTTGCCCAAGTTAAAGTCTATTGTAAGTCAGAACTAGGACAGTGATAGAAAGCGGAACCAAGTATTCTTACCATTGGTGGTCAAACCCAAGTCTTCGAGGAAATTGTCGGTGTTGGCTTGGCTAAGATTTCCTCTGTCCAAGTCCAGAGCAAAAAATGCGACACAAGCCCAAGCCGTGATCTTCCAGTCAAGTTTGTTGATCAGGGGCTAAGTAGAGAGTCAGCCCCGGAGAAAGTTCCATGTTCACTGTGCTACTCACCAACTCTTCAGCCCAGGTCCACCTTGCGCTTGGGTCGAATCGATGGAGGTTCTCATATTTCTCTGTTGGCTGAAAGTACTTGGCCAGCTGGGGGTCGTCGTAGACGGAGGGTTGGGTGGCAATCTGATCCAGGTTCGGGTGAGACTTCTTGCCTCGGAAGAGAGTCGTGATCGGAAGAACAGGAGGCTCGGTCTTTTGAAGCTCCTGCTGTTCGAGAAGGCGAGCTCTCACGGCCTGGACATCTTCGTCTGACTGGGAGTTGTCTGCCGCCTGGTTGTAAGTCACATCGGTCTCAAGCTTGCCCGAGGAGGTGCCATCACTTTTCTCCGTAGTAGCCATCTTAGACCTTGTTAAATGATGAAACTGGGAAGAGCTGTCTGGTTGAGAGTGATCGACAGGGTCGCAGCAGAGAGATTAAATACAGGTCCCAACGAGCCGGTAAGTTGTAACGGGTCTCGGCCGATGAGCCACGCAACTGCCCAGCTTGGAGAGGGGCGGCATTGCGACAAGTTGGGGGTGATCTCGTCATGGAGAACAGGCCGGTTGACATGTATCAGAAAATAGCTACGCGAATAGCGTTCGAACTTGATCACACGGAGGGTGATGGGGGGCGAATACCAAGAGTCTGGAAGAGCCAAGGATAGCGCAATCACCAGAACACCCCCTCTCAACCAGGCAAGAATACAGATCTATCGAATTAGGCGATGCATGGCAGTATGGCGAGATGCAAGTTTGGCTTGGGCACCAGAACATACAAGCTGAGCCAGAGTCCGGGTTTGGAAGTTGTTCCGTTGAGGGCCATGATCTTGGCAAAGCTTTTCTCGGTCTCGGGTCTCGCAGCCACGACAGCCGATGCTCATGCAGACACTGGGACGCCGACAGATTGGATCTAGAATAGTAAATCGGGGAGTAGCAGGATGCACCGAGGAAATGCTCATTCCGCTCTCGCATGGGTAGTCTCCAGGAGCTGAAGGCCGGGGGCGGCTCTCTAAGCTCCCCGGGTGGGGGTAAACACGCGTTAGAGCACGCCAAGAATCAAGCTTAATCCCACCTCATTCTTCATTATCGGCTCCAAGTGTACTTCTTTGGACTATTTCCCTCACTGAAATGACGATACTGAAAGGGAACCGACGGGTTTGTTCGCCTCGTCAGGAATTCAACGAGCGGGCCATGGACAGCACAGAGATTGACCATGGTAACTGTTGACCCATCTTGACCTACTGCTTCTTTCGTCTTCATACTTGGAGAGCTATCAGACTGACACTGGGGACCGATTGCGAATGCAACCCTGGGGATTGGCTCGTCAAGGGTGGGCTCGATGGCGCAACATTATTTTAGTATGACCTCTTATTTCAACTCCATGCCTCGAGCTAGCCACCTCAACAATGAGCAAGAGAATTAAATTACGCGACCTTAGCTGTGGTTTTGCTTTTCTCTAGTTCAGTAAAGACATCAACGATATGACCGATAACTTGATGGTTAGTATTGGGAACAGTGGCTACGAGGCCGTGGTGTTTCTAGCCGATGGCGCAAAGGATCAGCGTTTCGTCGTGCGTTTAGCCAAATGTTGTGATATTGCCAAGGCGCCAATCATGCAGCACGGGCATTTGCCGAAGCCATGGGGTAGCTTGTCATAACTTATGCTATAGGCCAGTTTTGGAGAGGTTGCGATATCCTCAAAGACGTGGGGGTTCATTGTAACGGCGAAGGTAAACAATCACTTGCTCAGTTTGCTGTCAAATGTGGACATTAGACAGCGTTGTCACAAGATAAGTCTGTTTATGAGGGTGTTTGGTTTTCCTCGTTTAATCCACGAGTTGCCTGTAACAAGACGTGAGCCCTGATAGAAATAAGCGACCGCGTCTCTTTGCCCTCGGATAGGTAATAACGGCAGGGAGAGTTAAGCTCGCTTACGTCTTTGCATCATAGGGGCTAAAGTTGATCAAACGCTTACGAGTGTCATGTTAGCGGACAGGCTGGGTTCCAACCTTGGCATAACCGATAATGCCTGCCCCTGTGGAATAACCCCGCGATGTTTTCATCGACAGTCAAGATGGCACCTAGAGATAAGAGCCCGACCAGAGGGTCGGATGTCGGTCACCTCGGGTCGGGGCCGGAGCCCCATCAGAATGGAATCGGTATTGCGTACAGGCCCGATAGTCCGGTAAGGTTGGTCGGTTCATTCAACCATTATAGAAAGGACATTATAGTTTGGAAAACGAACACTCATATTAAATCTCTACCCTGACAGTGAGTAACCAAGAAGCATATATGCCCGGCAAGAAGGGTATTTGTACTAGCCATTGGCGGTTGATACTGAGAAAGAGGGTTGACCCAAGCGGTCTACGATGCTCGCACTAGGTCAATATCATCACTACAAAGGACTTGGGGTGGCCCCTAAGCTGTTGTTAAGGTAGAGGAGCTTGTCACTCACACAAAGCTCGTACTGTCCCGTGCGAGGAACCAGAGGACCGCCCAGACGATAGCTGCATACGCTCACGGTACCAAAAGTCCGCTAGTTGCAGGAGGATCGAATACTGCCAGGACGTTGCATAATCAGGAACATTTTATCCGAGTCGACTTACTGGGTTCGAGACTTCAAGTGCTGGGTGGTGTTCAACTATTGGAGTCGAATGGTACGTAGCGAACATGGCGCAAGATGAGGTGATGCATCGTCAAGGTGGGAGGCTCACAATCCTTACTTGTTGAACTCGACAGTGAAATCAGCTTGTTCCTTCTAATTCGGCGGGGTCGCAAACTTACGAAGAGCTAGTGCAGCGTATTTGTGATGGCTCAGGGAAACACTCATTATCTATTCACTGACGCAAATCAAGACACGTTGCACCTCATTGGGATACGCCGCATGTGACAAAGATGGATGATTATCGAGCGGGGTTGAACTCAGCTTCTGTACACACTCGCCCTGGGATATTGAGTTCCAACGTTAGGTATAAAGACATAGCTACCGTCCTGTTCCTTGACGGGCCAAGTGGAGACTGAACCAACCGCATTTCCCGTGAACTTAGAAACTTGGTTTGAATTACCCAAGCAAAATACCCATTCTTTTTAATATCTACCTTGATCAGTAACAATGTCTCCCCCCGCAGCTGAAGTTGACGTTCAGAGTTCTACTCCTGCAGTCCAGCCGGTGACAAAGACCGTCGAGAGCATCAAGAGCAACAGTGCCTCGCGTCTAGACGGTCCCTTGACCTACTCCGGCAGCCTCGACTCGGAGGAACAGTTCGATGTCACTGCCGTGATTGGTCGAGAATTTCCAAAGTTGCAGCTGAGCGAGATTCTCAAAGATGACACCAAGCTCAGAGACCTGGCTGTACTTGGTGTGTTGCTTTTGATATAAACAATGCGTGCTATCCATATGACCGCTAACCGTGGTACAGTTTCTCAAAGAGGCGTTGTCTTTTTCCGCAACCAAGCCATTAATATCGATGACCAGAAGTATCTTGGACAGAGATTGGGAGAACTCACAGGAAAGCCAGAGACTTCCAAGGTGAGTGCTTACATAGAGGACCTAGTCCCGCCAACTCGAGACTCATCATCCGACAGCTCCACCGACATGCTCTCTCAAATAGCAAGCGTGGCATTGCCGTCGACGAGAACGGAAAGCTTGATGACGAGGTTTCCGTCATTTCTTCCGAGCAGAACCGCAAGTTTTACCATGATCGCTTTTCTTCCCTTTCAAAGAGCCTCGCCGGAGAGGGATGGCATGCCGAGTTAGTCAATAGCCACGCAAACAATTGGTCCAGATCAAAGCTGACAGCAGCGTGTAGCATCACGTTCGAGCATATCCCTTCTGACTACGCTATTCTTAAGATCATCCAGCCTCCAGAGGATGTTGGTGGTGACACTCTCTGGGCCAGTGGCTACGAGCTCTATGACAGGCTCTCCCCGCCCATCCAGAAGCTGGCTGAAAGTTTGACCGCAACGCACCATCAGCCCAACTTTGTGCGAGTTAAGAATGAATTTGGCCAGGAACTGATTGATGAGAACCGTGGCTCCCCAGAGAACAAGGGGCTGGATTTTAAAGCTGAACAGTATGCCCTTGACTTTGCTGTTTGAAGCTACCGGGTGTGCTAACATTGACAGTCCTGTGATCCGCACCAACCCTGTGACTGGGTGGAAGAGTCTCTTTGCTGCTGGCCACCAGCTCACGGCCGGACACATCAACGGCGTGACCGAGACGGAGAGCGAGATTCTCAAGAACTACTGTAAGTTAAAACAAAGCTAGAGCTTTTGATTTCCTCTTGATGCTGACTTCTTAGTCCGCCAACTCATCACCGAAAACCATGACCTGCAGGTCCGATTCCGATGGGGAAAGAATGATCTCGCCATCTGGGACAAGTAAGCACAACATCTAAGTGATACCCCTATCGACGTTGAGAAGCTAATCCGGTGCGCCATCGCACAGCCGCTCCGTGTTCCACACTGCTACCAAGTAAGTCCAATTCTCCGACCTCCTGAAGACACAGCATGCTGATCAAGTGCACAAGTGACTACATCGGGAAGCGCCAAGGAAACCGTGTTGTCTCACTGGGCGAGAAGCCATACTTTGACCCGGCCTCCCAGTCGCGGAGAGAGGCGCTTGCACATGGCCAGTAAGAGGCCAAAAAAGGTCATGAAGTCTCGATATTAACAAATTGTTGCAATAATAATGTCTAGAAGACTTCTATATCTGCTATTTAATGTGGAAATTCCCTGCTCATTTCGCCTATCCTCGTGGCATTCGTTTCGCTTGCCTCCGCCATTCCGCTTGTTTCCAATACATCCCTTCCTCGTCTTCTTCGTCCTCGTCTGCGGCTTTCTCCTCTTGTCCCAGGGCCATTCTACCAACCTCTGGATTATGATAGTTCTCAGAGCCACTGGGTCTCTGTTGCTCTTCCATTCCACTCGCACCTTCCTTCGCTTCTCCCTTCTCTTGAAATCTGTCTTCAATAATTCTCTGCCCATCTGCTTCGTCTTCATCTTCACCCTCTTCGCTCTCTTCTCCATCACTCGTATTGGTCTCTTCGCTAGTAAGTTGAGGCAATGCAAACAAAATTAGATCCTCCTGGTGACGTCCTACGTGTCGCTGAAAATGTTTAAAGGTTGGCAAGGACTCGTTGCATAATGGGCACTCAGCTGGATCGCTGGGAGGCTTGGATTGTTCGCAGAGACTGAGAAGATCAGCCAAGTTTGATCGACTCATAGTTTCTGAGTGTGCTTTCGCTAGGTGATCCTTGATGTCGAAAGCGGAGGAAAATTGCATGTTGCAGCCAAAGCAGCACGTCCAAGTCTTCCAGTGATGGGCATACGCGTGGTTCGCCCATTGGCGGCGCCGCGGGAAGTCTTGGTCGGGAACCGGACAATCAAGTGATACGCAGATGTAGGGTTGGAGGTCCAGAAAGATATGCTTCCTGGAGAGACGCGTGAGGATCTTTGACTATGGATGGGAGAAAGAAACCTACTTCCACAGGCGCCTTGACTTAATGGAGACTATCATGAAGCAAAAGGGGCATTCAAATGGACCGCTGTCGGCTTCTTTGGGAAGCGCCGGAAGCCTTGGTCGCTCGGCGTTGGTGGCAGAAGTGGCATAGGATGTTTCCGACCACGCCGCAGCCGAAGCGTCGTCATCTTCTAGTATGGACGACGCCGAAGTGTCGATATTTGGTACTATTTTCAAATGGTCGGGGATAGAGGAGGCGACGGTGCTCTGAACGGTATCATCGGTACCTAAGGCACTGTCAAGAAGTCCACTCGCCAACTTATGGTGATGCATCTCGCGGTACTTGAAGAACTGTCTCCGTCGGGAGATTGCTCTCCCAAGTCGCTCAACTAAGTCTGCAGAAGCTGTAGGGAACTTGGAGCGTACGTGTTGGACGTCAAAGGGTTCAAAATGGGTTGTGTCAGTTAAGGCAGACTGTTTGAAGCAATCGTGAGGGGCCGGATTGCGGATTGAGACGGAAAGTCTTAGCAGACAATTAATGTCTTCCACGATGCTATCAAGTATTTGAGATAGCTCAGATGGCATCGACGGGAGCGGCTCTAAACATATGTCGTCGGAACTGTCGTCGGAGCCGTTGGCCTCTAACTCTAATGGCCAAGCCTCCTTATCCCATGGCTTGGTCTCACCCGTTAGGGAATTCTTGGCTGCTTCAATTTAAGTATTGTTCCGTTTTACTTTCCATAATAAAAGACAAACTTGTGGCTTACCATCGCCAAGGCACTCTGCCAGGTCTTGCAAGAGCTTGATAACTTGATTGCGGATATTGGAGGCGTCTCGAAGGCGATGGTCAAGTGAGCTTCTACCAGTTTTGTGCGCTCCTATGTTGGCACTCCAGACTTTAAACCTGCCGAGTTGGTCCTTGACCATCGGCAGTGAGATGTCGCTTGGATCATGATCGGGTAATGTTGTCGTCTCAAACGTCGACAGGAGCGCCTGGAAACTGTTTAGACAGGAGGCGACGTTTATTGAAATGGAGTCCATTGGATTGCGCGAGTCTGCGAGGTTGGAAGCAACTCGACGGCAGGGTTCACCCGGTAAGTGCTTGTGTAGGTAGATTGATGTCGTTTGAACGCAACAACAGCCCGAACCACTAACGCTGACTTATTGCCCCGATAGAGAGCCTGATTCGATATGCATGCGCGATCTTCTCAGTGGTTGCATAATGGCCTGGCATGTTGTTGGTCAAGACCCATGCGGGAATCCGCCTAAATTCCCTCACAAGGCTCTCGCCTTCCAGGAAAGACCATCAGACCTACCTCTCCTTCATGTGCCCCCCTTTGATTCAATCTCGAGGCCACACACCCGAGGATGTCAGGTTTCGAAATCGCTGGGGTAGTTCTCGGTAGCATCCCACTCATCATCGCCGCCCTAAATTGCTACATGAAGGGCGTTAGTACGATACAGAGCTTCCGGGTATACAAGCATGGGCTCAAGAGATTAATTCAGGCCCTTGGAACCGAGTATGTTAATTTGCAAAATGTATACGAAAGACTCCTCGTGGGAATTGCGCCCTCTCATCGCATCGAGGCTATGATCGATGACCCATTTGGGGAACTATGGAGAGAGGCACAACTTCTCGGCAGGTTGCGGCTCAGGCTATGGAGATCATTCAAGAACTTTGAAGATACAGTACATGACATGAGAGAGGCTGTTCAGGAAATGATGGAGAAGCTGGGAATTGGTCCCGACGGCGAGGTGAGTTCCAGGGCACTTGGTTGAACACAACCTGTGCAACTGACAACAAGCCTCCAGGTTGAATGGATCGAGCACACTTCAATCAGAAGGCAATACAAGCGCGTTTCCTTCATACTACAGAGATCAAATTACCATGATCTCCTGACCCGAATCCGAGAAGGCGTCTCGTCCCTCCAGAATATGGCCATCATGAATGTCAACATGGAATCGGACAGGATACTCCGATCGCAAGTGCGCCTGAACCAACTGGTCAATGTCACATCGAATAACATTTACCATGCCCTGCGATCTACCATGACTTGTAGATGCCAACGCTTACATGAGGTGGGGTTAAGACTGACGCCTCCCTCGCGAACTATCGTTCCCCAAGACAGTGATGACGATGTCATCAAAGAGCTGCAGTTTCGCCTCATCATCTCACACATGGGCCCTCTCGCAACCCCATCCGTTAGACAATGGAGCGAGGTCCTTCTTCAGAGTGCCAGATCCCAAGTCAGAGAAGAGCCCACAACCCCGTTGGCAACAAAGTCTTCCTCCTCCAA
Organism: Fusarium albosuccineum; assembly: GCA_012931995.1. NCBI lineage: Eukaryota > Fungi > Ascomycota > Sordariomycetes > Hypocreales > Nectriaceae > Fusarium > Fusarium albosuccineum. The sequence continues at coordinate 2,556 of JAADYS010000389.1, read as the reverse complement.
GAAGAGTGTCAAATTCTCCGTGCGGTCGTCAGTATCCAGCACCAACGAATTCATGCAGGCATCGGCCATTATCCAACCTGCCACGGCTACTTTTAGCCTTGGGTCGGCCGCGATGCCCGTGGATTCTGGGATGCCACAGCAAATCCGTGATCTGTGCGAGACGATGCAAACAACCGAGAAGCGCAGGAGTGGCGACAACTGTGGACACATCCAAGACCATATGTCGGCCAAACCAAGCGAGTACGGTGTCTACTTTATGGATTGCCTCGGCGACTGCGAAAACTATGTCCTGGTGCCACTTAAAGACGTCTTACGAGATCAGAGCAATGGGACATTACCCCCAATGCTATATAGCGACAAGCTACGACTCGCATGGGTGATCGCTTGCAGCGTCTTACAGATGCAGGAGACGCCTTGGATCCCAAGCTGTCCCACACACGATGATTTCTACGTGGTCCAAAAGGGGGGAGTGCCGCAGTACCAAAACGGATTCGTACTCAAGCATCTTCCCGACCGAGGAGGGCCGGGATCAACCAGCACATCGACAACATCTTCAGCTAGACCCACTCTCTTGTCGCTTGGCATCATCCTCATCGAGCTCATCCTTGGCCAGCCTCTGGAGAGTCTGCAGCCCCAAGACACACCGGCATCGCAGCTGTCTCCAAGCTATGAGGCGGCGAACAAGTTCCTCGGCCGAGTGAACATGTTAGGGGACCTGGGTATTTCAGCGCCGTGCAACGTTGTATCAGTCCGATACCTCAAAGCTCGAACAAGGAGAGTGAGCTAGAGTTCCAGAGCAATGTATTTGCCCGGATCGTCGCTCCGCTCGAGCAAGATTTTAGAAACTCGATGGCGTAAGTCAAGACTCGAAAGTAAGAGACAAGGTCGTGACGAGTTTGGATCAGCCAGTCCCTGGTTCCGCAGAGTATTGTTACAGTGTTGATCCTGGGCCAGTTACCAATCTCGGAAAATTCCACGATGCTGGGATAGCCAGTGGGGCACGTGGTTGAAATTATACTGGGCGGTCGTTGATTGATGCATGCCCAAGATGCTCTCGCGGCGTCAATATTTGAATGTGAAGTCAATTCTGCATGTAAATCAAGGAATTTGAGCCTTGCTAGAACCTTTTCTGATTTAATACAGGATGATTTCCGCTTAATTCTGCGACTTGATAAGAATTTACACCTTCCTGAAACCGGTCCTGCATTCTTTCAACGTCCTTGGAAGTTAGTCTAGAAGCGGCTAGCGGCCCACTTTTGCCCCATCTGTGCGACGCGCTTTCTTCGAGATCTCGTTTGATTGTGCATTGTTAGGGCAAACGGCATTTATCACGTTACAGCGATCCTCCTCGTGAGATCAAGCCAATCTCGGCGGAATTGGATAAACACTTCCGAATCTTTCCTTGGCAGAAGTGCAGCAAAGACGATGGATACGCTCTTATCTGCTGTTGGTCATGTAGGAATCAGTCTGAGAGCTACTTGATGGGCTCAGTGCTCTTAGAAACTCAACTCGCACGTTGAAGTGACGACTGGACAATAGCCTATTTCGTCGTATCTCAGTGTCGTTTGTGGATTGATGCAGCATCTTTGTACATCCTCAGCAGGGCTTGTGCTACCCAAGCAAGATGGGCGAGAGTGTGTGCAACTGCCTACTCGGACGACATGCCTCGTCTCACAGCTCAGAGATCCTTGCTCGCCAGACACTTGTCTTTGTCTACTTGGCATATGATAACGGCAAGCAACTCGACTGCTGCCACGCACAGCGTTGAAACAATATATATGGGACCATTTCCGCGGGTAGAGGCAGATCAATTGATGGCTACTCGCCCAGCAAAGTGAGCTAGGGATAGCTCGATGCCAATCGATTCACCAGAAACTTGGTCGGCTGATCGCACAGTGCCAGATCCCACATCACGATGCTCATTTTTTATAGTGGAGGCACACGCTGCAAGGGACGGGCTGCAGCGGAAAGGACCAACAATTTGTGCCCTGTAAGCGAGCCGCGAGCAAGGCCTGGCCGGGGCTCTGACAAGATTTTTGCACTGGGCTAGCGCCCAACTCCTCCACTCTCAGGTACATCAACGCTGAGGGGCCCGCACTTGCAGAAAACCTCGACTCGACAAACGCGTCAAGACACACACACTCACACACTTCTCTCTCCCGCACATCACCGTGGATGCGAACTCTTTTGCGATATTCTCAGATCGACTTTCTTGCCTTGACCAGAAAGACCTCCTCGAGGTAAGAGCGGCCCTATTTCTTTGCTGCCATGCAAAATCCCCCGCGCACGCCACTTCACCCTGATCCCCATTTCTTCTTGTGCCGCCTCCAAACCCTCGCTCGAGAAGCTGGAGAAAGTTCTTTGGAAATCTCTGCACCCCGCCCCCGCCTACCGCATTCAGCTGCCGCGGCGGTCTCAAAGTGGGCTCGAGCCTTGAGCTTGGGACTCGCCGAGGTCGACCGTTGATGTCGTCAATTCGCTTTGTTTTACTGTTGCCCGTCACTTTTACTGTTCAATTCGGCAGAGCAAGATTCACCGTCACTCTCTGAACAAGCC
>JAADYS010000387.1:0-30227 GCA_012931995.1 Fusarium albosuccineum | reverse complement strand
TATAGCTTTAATATATTAGTAAAGTGCTAAATTTCTTTAGCGTACTTTAATTTTAAACACAATAAACGTAAATACTATGCAGGTGTGGAGTGATAGGTGAGATGTGACGGCATGGGAAGCAGGATTGTGGGTACTGAAGGATGAGGCAGTGCGGGAGGCCAAGCACTTTAACTACGCGAGGTGCATGTCAGATCCAGGATCGCGTGTCTGGGCTTTTGATATCGAGGGTGAAGCTGGGCGCTTTGGGCCAATTGCGAGTGCATAAATACGACGAAAGGCCCTGTCCTCTCCACGGTTGATAACCAAACCCAGCTCCACGACCTTTTTTCCTCTCCACAAGATATTGAATATCCAGGAACATGCCATTATAAATCAGAAACAAGCATCGCAATCCACGTCATCCCAAATCTCGGCACCGTGTTCAGCTCTTGGCGCCTGCGATCAGACCAACCGCCAAGCGAAAAAGGCGCCTCGTAAGGAAACGTGGACTGACCATCCGACTCTTCAGCCCTTCTCATTTGTCCACTTTTTTACTTGGTGTTGGGTGGTTGTCGCCAGCTCGGTTTTCTCGGATTCCTCGCGTTCATCGCGATCAACAACAAGGATTCTTCAACACCTTTGGCCTCTCATTGGCTCCTCCCTTGACACTCCGATTCGGATCGCGAGAACCTTGGCTCGGCCAGACAGCGACTTATTGCCGACGACGGTTGTTTTTGCAGTTGCTAGCATAGCTCAGGCCGTGGCCAAACTTGAAAAGGGGTGCCTTGGTGTCGAAAGGGACATCCGGAAACTGAGCCTCCACCGCGGCCATCGAGCTGGGAAGATCAAATGGTAGCTTTCCTTCGGGTTGGCTGCGACCGAGCACAGTATCCAAGAACGCATCCGCCTCGCTACCGTAGCTGCCAAAGAGTGCGGCAGCAGACTCGGCGATCTCTGGGATGACTCCAGGTCGGTTCAAGGTGATGTCAACTATGGTGGGAACCTTTGAGTAAATAGCTGCCTGTCTTGCTTTTTCTTTTGCTGTAAACTCCAGGGATCCGGTGACAAAGGACTTTTCAAACGCGCCAGATCGTGGATATGATGGTGCCTCGAACCGCAGAAGAGCATAGTCTGCGGCTTCGGGAGAGGCAACCACTGTGAGGTTAAACGTCTTCATGTAAGTTTCGTTGAACCCTTCGATGTAGAACTTGGTGTCTGGAGTAACATTCCGCAGCGGAAGTATATTATCCTTGTTAGTCAGCAGCGTATACGACCTACGCTGTGCCTCTCTTCCAAGTCTGACAAAGTAGCCATTGCTAACGATACGTTCTGCAGCGTCTGGATGCACGAACGGATTCTCAAATAGGCCGAGAAGAAATTTCTCGCGCAAAAGAAGCCGGACTGATTTATCCACTCGCTCTTCCGAAATGGTTCCATTGTTAATCAGCTGCAAAAGCATATCGGTAGCGTGTTCCCCACCGATCTGGTCGCAGCCAGCGTCAAGGATCTTGGCCATTCGTTCCGAACCCGAGAGGTGCTCGACGCCCCATGCCTTGGCGGGCATAGGCTGGCCAAAGTTTTGGTCCGTAATTAGGCTCCAGTCGCTGACCACGATACCTTGGAATCCAAGCTTATCTCGCAGCAAATCTGTTATTACTCCTTTGTTGAAGCCGAAGCCAACGGGTTCATATTGTGTGCCGATGGGGCGGGAGTAGGCCGGCATGATCTGTCTAGCTCCAGCTTGAATTGCGGCCTTGAAGGGAAGAAGATGATAATCGAAATTGTTTCCGGGGTATGTCTGATTCTTGCCATACTTGAAATGGGAATCTTCACCATTTTCCATTGGCCCATTGCCAGGGAAGTGCTTAGTAACTGTTGTCACAGCATATGGCCCCAGGTTTGAACCCTCGCCTTGAAACCCTTTGATGTACTCGACAATGAGTTCGCTCGTCAGATTAGCATCCTCGCCCCATGTACCCGGAATTCTCGCCCATCTTGGCTCTGTCGCGAGGTCGACCTGCGGATGCAGGGCGGCACGAATACCGATAGCGAGATATTCTTCCTTCGCCACTTCAGCGAACTGGCGCACAAGTTTCAGATCACGAATAGCTGCTAGGCCCAGGGTCTCGGGCCACTGAGAGAACCTGCCAGCCGTGAAACCAGTGCCAATGTTCTCAGTGAATGCATGTCGGGGATCCGTCGAGAGGGTGACTGGAATCCCCAAACGAGTCTCATTGATGGCGAATTGCTGAACTCGGTTGGCAAACTCGGCGCTAACGCGAGCGCTCTCAACACCACCAACGACATTGAAATGGCTGATCAACCGATCACGGAGCAGCTCGTCGCCGCTGAGCATGTTGGCTCTGGGCTCAGCATCTTGCCAACCGCCTCCGGGTCGTTGAATAAGGCGCTGGTGAAACATTTGGCCAACTTTTTCTTCCAAGGTCATTCGACTAAGTAGGTCCTCGACCCGCTCATCGACACACTTTGTGGGGTCACGATAGATGGGGGCAATGACTTTTTGGCCGTTCTGCGAAGCCGCAAGACTGGGCGGAGCATCTTTGATAGCGTAAGATCTCGCTTTGTCTGCGAGAGCAAGAAGAATGAAAGTAAGCCCGGCGCGAAGCATTGTGATCGGAACGAGTCCCTGACGCTATGTGATTCTGACACGGGAAGAACTAATCGAACCTCAAAGATTCCAGTAGGATGCTAGAGCATTGGGTATGTGGGTAGAATGATGAGACCTGAGACCTTTATAAGGGTCGTCAATCCTTGGTCACGAGTGGAATCTCGCGATCGGTGAACTAACCGAGTGAGGGCCGCAACAATAGTTCCAAGCAAGGGTCTATCCTTGTGACTGAAAGAAAGAGTGCATTGAGGAGCTTTAGAGATGGACCAGTAGTGGGCAGACAGGTAACTATGGGTTAGAATATTACTCACGAGATATTGGTCAAGTTTCTTTCTGGTTCAAAGGAACCTGGGATCGACCTCGGTCCGATTATATCCCAGAATCACACCAGGGTGATCAATCAGATAGCGCCCAGTAGCATGCCAAGGCTGTAGGCATAATGCGCGGCCCATGTCTTCCCCACGGGGTAGCGCCATTGCAGTGCACAGGTGTGACACCATTCAGTGAGGCGGCAAGGTGAAAGAGTAAATCATCTTCAATCTCCCAGTAGTGAACAAGCTCTCCGAATCGCAGTGCAACTGTCCGAAGAGCCTTCTAGGCTTTACAAACGCAGGTTGAATAGAGGCATCAGACACTGGGAAGCATCACGACAATTTGAGGAAGCTGTAATATGCTCTTCAGAAATAAAATCTTCTGTGTCATTTTCAAGATGATTTCTTGCTGTTTATGTATGGATATTGACGAAATTCATGTCATATGGTTGCAGACTGTATGCATCAAGGGTTGCTCTGATGTGGAAGGCCCGACTTCTTATACGCGTATTGTTGCATGTTGTCCCTATACGCGTATACTTCAGGTTGCACCATCTACGTTTTCAAAGGCTCATGGGACCGTGAAGAAAATGATAAATATCAAGGTGAGCTTTTGGTCTACATATTGAAGTACTGGTATCAAATGCCGGGAAAATTATTTCAGCAATGCGCAAGTCCGCCGAACAGGAAAGACCAGTGCGACATGATCGACATCCGAACAGCCCAAGCAGTGTGCAGTACCGAGTAACCAACGAACTGCCTGCAATAAAGCGATGTGAACTACGAATTCTGCAGAGTCTGCGGTAAATATTTTGTGAATAATTGCTTCTCAAGACCTCATACCATTACCAAGGCGTCGTTGCTCTAAGGATCGCGACGGTCATGGCGTCAAGACTTCCCAATGATTCGCAGCATTAAGTTGTTACTGTTCCATAGATTCTTAAGGGCAAGACCGTACGCGCGTCCTCAGCGCCTTTTGTCGACGTTGAAGTGGCTGCTCACCTGACCTGAAGTGGTTACAATCACGCTTGGACAAGTTATTTTGACTTTTTATTCATTCTTATGCTGCCGTTGAACCGACCTGCTTACAACGCCATCCGGCTAACACGGATCGCTAATGCCGTTCCGACGGTTAGCAGTAACGTAGCTTGCCGGTTCTTCAAGATTAGCAATGATCTTGGATAGAAACATGACTGGCAATGCAAAGGAAAGTTCTCAGAAAACCTCTATCTCTATTTTCGCATCGTTAGGTCTATAAATGCGATTGCCCCGGAGAGTTTATCTGGCACTAATGCGGACGACATGGAACGTGCAGCCAGTTCGATATGGTTTACAACGGTTTGGCTTGGCACGTCGCGAAATGGACGGGATCGTTGCGATTGAGCTCTAAAAGACCCATAAGATCCACAAACAAGTAGACGATACCTTTAGCCAGGTGCAGTTCAACATTTTAAATCTGCCTGTGAAATCCTGCTTCGCTGATTGGTCATCGCAAATTCGACTTTGCTCGTGCAAATCCATGCCCGTCCCCCAAAGAGCCACAAACTTGTAAGAGTGAAGGGCCGATTAATCATATGACCTTGCGAAACTAACATAGATGGTAGAACGAAAGAACAATCTCAAACTTAGATTCTTCCATCATAGGAGATTGGGTTGTTTGGACTGATGTCAGACGCTATCAGTCTCATCTGGGGCTGGCTCTCCCTGACGTGAAAAGGTCAATCATGGCAAATCGAACTAGCTAGGTGAATGATATACTCTGAAATCCCTAAAAGAATTGACAGAAGATTACGTAGATCTTAGTAGTAAATTATTCTAGTCACAAAAACACAGGCCAGCCTACCAGTGAGTAGAATAAGACGTGTGTCCCGGGGTCTTACCAGAGAACTCTAGGGTATGCAATACCCGTTTAGCATTCAATCACGATGCAGCCCATTTCATAGGAAGGGGTGGCAGCTTTTACCTTGTTTCAAGTGGAAATTCCTGACAGAAAGGGGGAGAGAGAGAGAAAGGGGAAAAAAAAGTTGTGCAAAGGCGAAATGGGGGTTGGCCCTATGGAAGGCGAGAGAGCAAGGCGCAAGAGGGGAGACGCGTCTCCGTTGGACGGGATATTGTCGGCTCCACAAACAAGCTCAGAAAGCGAAAAGAGGAGAGAGAAAAGGGCGGAGGTCAGAGGGAGGCGACGAGTCTCGAACCCTTCAATAGCAGCGGGAAGAGGAAACAACACAGAGAAACTAAAAGATGATGGGAATAGGGTTTGCCGAAGATGACCAGCAGCAACAAAGGGGAGTAAACAGCCCCGGGTGCCACCAGCCTGCGGAGCTCGTGCCGCTGGGGATCGCAGTTCTCTTATGCGAAAACACGGTGAATCAAAGAGGGTGTCGCGGTTAGTTTGCAGGTCAGCAGTCTAGAGTGCCCCCTCTTTTGTCACACAAAATCAGGATTTTGGAAGCTGATTGTATGAGGCATTTGAGCCAGAGATGATGATGGAGGCGGCTCTAAGCTGGCGCCCGGGTGTTCCCCTCTTGAGCCAAGAGGGAGGGCAAATTGGCCAATGACGGACATGAATTGTGCCGAGCACTGCCACTGCCGCATTTGGCAGCTTGGTTGCACACGCTATGGCCAATGCCAAGACGGCTACCCACGTCAAGATCTCTAACGCGAATGCTTAATTTATTCCATGTGCGACGTCAGCGTTTTGAGTCTTACGGTTGTGAATCCCCTATTTGCTCCTTCGAAGAGTCATGTTCTTGGTGCGCCCTCGCATGTCGGGTCTCACCAGCCAGACCAAAAGTCCCTCCCCACCTCCCGAGGTCGCACCAACGGATGAGCTTACCCATCTTCGTCAGAGGCGTCAACCCTCCTCCCCGAGGACAGGTCAGAAAATTTCTCACAGCAATGAATGGATGAAGCTACCCCTAGCCCGGAGCCAGCCCTGGACCCCGAGCACGTGGAGCTGGCCCAGGGTATCCAGTACCTGACCCAGATTCGGCATCCCGAGCCAACCACCAAGTCCTCGCGACAAGGGGGCGGAGTCGCCCATCGCCAAACACCCAGACGCCCACATCTGGTTAGCAATGGCCAAATCATCATTTCCCCCTCCGCCTGCGAGCGCCCGCCGGCACAATACGAGCATGGGCCCCTACATTATGAGGCAGCTTGTAGCTGCCCATGCCCCCTACCAGCTCGAGACCTCACCCACACGAAATTCTCGCTGCCGGGCTAGTACCGCTCTTGTATAGCCTCAGTAATTACTACACCGGGACTCATAGCGCTCCCAGCCATCGACAGCATGTCTATGAGGCATTTTCCCTTGGCGCTGCATCGCTTGGATATTTGAGGGCAGAGGAGGCCTCCTGAGCAGCAAGGAATGAATGCAATAGCCATCTCGAGAGTGACCTATATCTCGCTGTCAATTCATACTGAAACCTTTCTCACTTCTGCAACTGCCGATCCTGTCTCTGCATCTCTGCTCGTGCACTCTCCCACCTCTCACCACTCTCGTGCCTTCAACCCTTGCTCTTCAGCAGTTACACCGCCTCAACTACCAGCAAGATGCCCGACCCAGACATCCAGGCCAACAAGGAGGCCGATCTGGAAGCGCAGAACCCTCGTATCACCTTCCAAGATGACCCTGGCCGTGATCGAGATGGTAATCCCAACGATCCGGACGTGCATCTTGGACGTTCCCGTACCCGGTCGTTGTCTCGACGTCGTTCCCGTTCGCGTTCCAGCTCTCGCAGCCGCATACACCCTGCTTCTCCTTACTCGGGCGTCCAGATCGAATACCGCACCCTGTCCATCCAGGTTACCGAGGCCAAACAGCAAGACGACGAGCCCGAGGATGCCAAAGACTCCAAGGCACTCAAGAATAAGGATGATGAGGACTACTTTGCCAATCTCCAATATCATGAGCTGCAGGTTGAACAGCTCTGCCAGCAGCTCAACGTCAGCCCTGGAGAGGGTCTCTCCGAAAATGCGGCTACTATTCGTCTCCAACGCGATGGAAACAACTCTTTTCCTCATCCCAAGACCAACTACATCAAGAGAACCTTGAAGTATGTCTTTGGTGGTTTCTGTTCCGTCCTTTGGATCGGTGCCATCATCTTCTTCCTCTGCTGGCAGCCCCTAAGCAACCCCCCTTCCGTCCAGAATCTGTCCCTCGCCGTCCTTATCATCGTCGTCATCTTCCTCCAGGCTGGCTTCTCCGCCTTTCAGGATTGGTCTACTGCTAAGACCATGAATGCCATCCTTGACCTCCTTCCATCCTATGCCTTGGTCAAGAGAGATGGTGATTTCAAGAGTCTTCCTACCATTGGTCTTGTGGCTGGAGATGTTGTTCAACTTGCAGTTGGCGACAAGGTCCCCGCCGACCTCTGACTCATTAGCCACTCTGGCGACATTCGTTTCGATCGATCGGTCCTTACTGGAGAGTCGGACGAGATTGAGGGTGCTGTGGACCAAACCGATCGAAATTTTCTCGAGAGTCGCAACATTGCCTTGATGGGCACTACGGTTATGAATGGCAATGGTGTCGGAGTGGTTGTTCTCACCGGTGCTCGTACCGTCATGGGCCGTATCGCCAGCTCGACTGCCAGTGTCAAGGACTCTGCTGCTCTGATCCAACAAGAAATCACTCGGTTCGTCAAGATCATTGTCTGCATGACAATCTTTTTAGCACTCCTCATCCTGTTCACTTGGGCTGGTTGGCTACGTGTCGACCACCCTGACTTCCTGAGTGTTCCAGCAATGCTTGTTAATGTCATGGCATGCATTGTGGCTTTCATCCCCGAGGGTATGCCTGTCGCTGTCGCTTTGACGTTGATGATGGTTGCTCGCCGCATGAAGGCTGTCAATGTCTTGCCAAAGGGTCTATCAACTGTCGAGACCCTCGGTTGCGTCAACGTCATCTGCTCCGACAAGACGGGAACCCTCACGCAGAATCAGATGTTTGTCAACTCGGTTGCATTCGTCGATCGGAAGCTCGACTCTGCTGATGACTTTCATCATCTTTATGAGGCTGCCGAGCCTAACCAAGCTGCTGTGGCAATGCAACGCGCTGCCCTTCTGTGCAACGACGCGTCGTTCGACCCAACAACAATTCATCTTCCCATCCATGAACGAACTATCCAAGGCAATGCTACCGACAGCGCCGTCTTTCGTTTTGCCGCATCTGGGTCTGCGGGCGACAGCTTGAAGAAGACTACCCTCCGAGTCTTTGAGGTCCCCTTCAACTCCAAGAACAAATGGATGCTTGCACTCTTCCAGTCTGACGACAAGAGAGGAAAGTATCGAGCCATCATCAAGGGTGCCCCTGATATCCTGCTAGCTGGTTGCACCGAGTACTGGTCATCCGAGTCCAACTCTGTTCAGACACTTGACCGTGAAGCCCGCCAAAAGTTTCAGCTGATCCAAGATGAAGCATCTCGCCGCGCTGAACGCGTCATTGTTCTGTGCGAGAAGCTCATCACGCCCCGTGCTGTCGCTGGAACCAACGCCTTCAGTGACGAGGTTACCCACTCCGCCATTCACGACCTCACTGTCGTTGGTATGCTTGGCATAATCGACCCTCATCGTCCTGAGATCCCGGAAACGGTTGAGCAGTGTCGCCGGGCTGGAACGCGCTTCTTCATGGTCACTGGTGACTACGCGCTGACTGCCGCGGCGATTGCTCGCAACACTGGCATTTTCACTGGAAGCGGTGATCCTGATACCATCAACACTATTCAGACTGGCACCGAGAGACATGAGCCCGAGGAAAAGCCCAAGTCGAAGAAGAAGAGGGAACAACCTGCCCCAATCCAGCGAAGCCTGCTTCTTGAGGGCTCAAACCTCAGTCGATTGAACCAAGAGGACTGGGACATTGTCTGTGCCTACGATGAAGTCGTCTTTGCGCGAACCACCCCAGAACAGAAGCTTCGCATTGTCACTGAGCTACGTGCTCGCGATAACGTTGTCGCTGTTACTGGTGATGGTGTCAACGATGCTCCCGCGCTTCGGGCTGCTGATGTTGGTGTTGCTATCGTCACCGGTAGCGACGTTGCCATTGAGGCAGCTGATCTCGTTCTTCTGGACCGCTTTGACTCCATCATTGATGCTATGCGCCTTGGTCGTCTCGTCTTCCAAAATCTCCAGAAAGTCATCTCCTATCTGCTTCCCGCTGGTAGTTGGTCCGAGATCTGGCCCGTCATCCTTAATGTCTTCTTTGGTGTCCCTCTCCCTCTAAGTGCATTTTTGATGATCATCATTTGCGTCTTCACCGATCTTTTCCTCAGTCTGTCTCTCATTATGGAGAAGGAGGAATTCGACCTCTTGTCCCTGCCTCCCCGAAACCACAAGAAGGACCACCTCATCAACACCAAGATCTACACACAGGCGTACCTGTTCACTGGTTTCATGGAGACCATCACTGCCCATTCAATGTTCTTCCTTTACATGTACAAGTACGCCAAGATGCCCGTGTCGGAGCTCTTCTTCCTCTTCGAGGGCTACTCCGAGGGTTACCGAGGCTACACCCAAGACGAGCTCGTCAAGTTCAACAACACTGGCCAGTGCGTCTACTTTGTCACTCTGGTCTTCCTCCAGTGGGGCAACATTCTCGCTGTGCGCAACCGTCGCTTGAGTATCTTCCAGGCCGACCCGATCACGAAGCCGAAGCGCAACCCTTGGCTGCTTTTGAGCATGTTGATTAGTTTGGTCATTGCAATCTTTGTAACGGAGGTGCCAGGCATTCAGAATTTGTTTGACACGGCTTCGGTACCAATTGAGTTTTGGTTCATTCCTATTCCTCTTGGTCTTGGCATCTTGTTTGTGGATGAGATTAGGAAGCTCATTGTGAGGACGTACCCCAACTCAATCGTTGCCAAGATAGCGTGGTAATGAATGGAAGTGCGGGGTGCACATGTGCAAAGACTAGACTAGTATTTTGTATATAGTCTAGTAGCTATTTTCTTTGTAACTTTCAGAACTCAAGTATTGTGTTATAAATATCCTAGAGAAACCTGTCCCTAGTTTTGAAGTAAACGTTTGCTTGGATCTCTTGTCTAAATCCTTATTGAAGAAGCATTGAGAATGGAAACTTTCTACTTGAGGCGACGCTCGGTGTTGGCACGAGTGTTGACAAAATCTGGATGGGAGAGCGTCAGCTCCACACCACCTGTAAGGATGTGGTCGACAGCTTCAACGCCTTGCATAAAACTACTGAGTGTTAGCAATTTTGTCGTGGCATAACAAGTAGAGGAGTGAGTGGGGATGGATTACCTATGATCTTGGTTGCCAACCTCATACTTCCAAGCCCCAAAGCGGCCTCGAGACAAGATATCCTTGGACTGGAGATATGGAAGAGCCTGGGCCAATGCACCATCGCGCTCCAACGAAGGAGTAGGATACCCATGGTCGAAACGTCGGACATAGGTGCTGACAATTTCGTCCTCTGGTTTGAGCAAGTCCGTATTGATCAGGCCCTTGATGCTTTCCTTGAGGAGAGTCTCATGATTGACAGGCTTGTGTGAGGACTCGGAGACCTCGAGCATCAGAGACCAGTAAGGACCAGAAGCTGGTTCCGACGAAACAGGCTTCTTCCCATTGGCCAGCTGCTTAGTTGGAAGCTTGACTTCTTCACTTGGCTGGTTGAATGGAGAGTAGTTGCTGAAAATGGTGGCTCTGTAAAAGGGACAGTTGTCTTCGGAAAAGTAAAGCTGTGACCCAAGTTGGTTAGCCGAATTGAGAGGTAGAAGCTGTAATCTCTTACCCAGCATTTGTCGCCAATGCGCTCAGGGCGCTGTCCTGGGACGCCGATGCCGATGACGTTGGTAGACGAGTAGTACAGCGGTTTGCAAAACTCTTGGAGCTTGGCGTCGCCCGCGGCTTCTGCGAATTGATCAATTGCCATAGTGGAGACAAGACTCCCATACTTGACAGTAGTGCCTAGGTTTCCACGATTAGCGAGTGGGGGTGGAAGTCCAGTGCGAGATAACATACCGTCTTTCAAGTAAACTGTTTTGAAGTCAGCATCTACCTTGGTCACAGCACCATGGTCGCCGAAACGAGTCTTCTCCTTGTCAAGAGTGTCGGCGACGGCAGTCCAGATGCCACCAGTACCTCCCCTTGCAGGAAAGCGGAATGTCGAGTTGGGGCCCCAACCACCGGCTACCTTGCAGAGGATAGCATTGGTAGTGAGCAGCTTGACGTTGGGAGCAGCGACTCTCTCCCCAACCCAAGTAGCGTTCATCTGTTGGAGTGTTAGAAAACGACACACCCCAACTTATTAATTGTCGGCAAAACATACCTTGGTGGTAGGAATGGCCCAGACCTTGAAGTTGTAGGGACGCATAAAAATCTCGTTCAGCCGCTCTCCGACGTTTCGGATGTTCCATTCGTCAAAGTTCTTGGGCTTGTCTGAAGGATCTCGTACACGTGCCTCGAGACTAGCTTCAATGAGAGCCTCAAGACATTTTGCCTGCTCGTCTTTGGGCAGAACGGCAATGTTGTTCTGGAAAGGGTACGGAACCCAGATGTCCTGGTAGTGTGCATATGAGATGCGCTGGTGCTCGTACCAGTCCTCAGGATTGGGGAGGGCTTCGTGGAGAACATCGTCAAAGTATTTGTAGTGTGAGAATATGACGTGTCCGCCCACGTCAAATAACTGCACAAAGTGTTACCGTGGGCTTTCTGCACTGGAGACATCGGAGTATACTGACGAAGCCCTCAGGGGTAACATCGGTAGACGCAAGGCCACCTGGAGTTTTGTTTGAATCGACGATAAGCCAGGATGCACTGTTCTACGGCGTGGGGTCAGCCCATGTTTAGTCGATAAGATCAATCTAGAGGATAGTGAAGGTTTAGATACCAGATGCTGTAGGCGCTTAGCAGCACCAAGTCCAGTGGGACCAGCCCCGATGACGAGGACGTCAACTGTGCTGATGCAATTGTTAGTATCAACTCATTCAGAAGAGGGTGCAATTTGTAGAATAGCACACATTTCGTTGCGAGACATGACTAGAAGTTGAAGATGCTGTTTCCACTGGTCTTGAGATGTACCAGAGTATAGAAAACTACACTATAAATACAGCAAGGAGAAGGCTGAGTTAAAGACCTTCAAGACGACCGAACCCTCAGTAAAGAAGGGGTTACGATTCGCAAGCGAATTTTCGTACAATAAGATAAAATGTCTGATGCTCATTTAATTGACGGCGTCGCGTCATCAATAAGATTCAGATTGCTCAATATGGCAGGTAAATGGCGTCAACACGCGGTGGGCAGGTGGCGTTCCTTATCTTGGTTGTAGATCAATAAGACGGATGGATTCGAGATGTTCCTATGTTTAGACCAATTGTTTGCGAGTTGCCATCCTGCAATTTCAAATATTGTGGCTGAGTCTCACTCTGTTGTTATATTTATCCCGCCCTCATTACAACCCTTGCACTAGGATCTGGATCTGCTGTCGTTATCCCGAGTCGGACTTACAAAAATTGTTAGTCGGAGATGCAAGGTACTTGATAGCAGGTGGAAGGCACATACATTCTACAAGTACCCCTCTATTCCCGACTAGCAACTTATGTCCGAATAGCAAGCCTCCGAATCTATAGCACGCAACGCGTCCCATACTGTTGCTCTGTTTTAGACAAAAGTTCCAGCGAAGCGATCTAGTTTCTGTTTCAGCCTATCCTATCATTAATCTCAGACGTAATTTCGGATAGTTGTTTCGCACATCCTCCAGCCCCAGGTTCTTGGCGACAGACACTTTTCAAAATCCCCGCACAATATTGGCCAAGGAGGAAAAGCTGATGAGTACGTCTTTTGGGAAAACAAAATGAATAAGTAAGGGAGAATATGTCATTGAAACTAAAGTGTATATACAATGTAACACCCTTTGAGGCTCTCTGCCTCCGTACGCAATGTTCGGTCTCGCGCGATAATGTCGTATTGGCTCCCTTTGATAAGGAAGTCCCCTGTTTTGTACGGGATGGCCTGCCCGCTGTGGGCAGCCGATTGAAATGTGGTTCTAGTTGTAGGCATTGTGATGGCTATGCCTGGTGTTAGCTTGAGTGGCCTTGCCAAGCAGATGTGACTTGAACCAACGTACTGACCTTAAGCCGGGCTGGCTGGTTTGAGGTGTGTGTGAGAGGTTGAGGTTGGAAGTGGCCAAGGAAGAGAGCATTTTATCCTCTTCGATTTGGCCACCTGCAACGCGTTCAATTTGGATAGAGTTGGAAGTAAGTCATTATGTTGTTATGTGAGATGCAGCATAACCTGCTGTATTGAGTTTTTGAGATTTCTGGCTTAGGTATAAAGCCTATTTTGTTCTTTTTTTTTTATTGAGATACCTATTGTGATACTTTCATCCCTCTTGCTAGGTGCTATAAAGTACATAAACAAATATACAATGTAACCAGTCCCTCAAACATAATCATACCATCACATCATCATTCTTTACCACGCTTAAGCGCCGTTTCCGTTGTAAGCGACCAGGTTGGGGCTGCCACGGAGGGTGCCAGTGATCTTGCCAGAGGTTCCGAGAGCCTTAATACGGCTAGCAACGGAAGCGGGGGTAGTAAGACCCTCAAGAGCCTGGAGGTAGAGCGCCAGACCAGCAACATGGGGGCAAGCCATGGAGGTACCGTCAATGGTGTTGGTAGCGCTGTTGGAGCCAATCCAGGCAGACAGAACGCTAGCACCAGGAGCAAAAATATCGACGCCGGCACCTTTAGATAGTTAGTGCCTAGTACTTAGTGGAGTGGGGAGTGACAAACCGTAGTTGGTGAAAGAAGTAGGTCGCCAGCTGGAGGTAATAGCAGCAACAGTAATGGCGTTGGCGGCGTTGGCAGGAGACTGGCTGGAAACAGGGAGAGGGTTTCCATTTCCATCTCCGTTACCGGCAGCAACAACGGAGAGGACACCGGAGTTGTAGGCAGCGTTGATGGCAGAGACCCAAGCCTGAGAAGCATCACCGCCTGTATTGGTTGTTAGCAGAGCCCTTTTCGATAAAATCATATTGCCACGTACCAAGAGACATGTTAATGACGGACTTTCCGGCACGGCCCTTGGAGGTGATGTCGTTCACAGCCCAGTTGAAGCCAGCAAGGACACCAGAGTCAGTTCCCTCGCGACCCTCGAAGACCTTGACAGAGACGATGTTGGCCTAAATAAGTTAGCATGATGTATGTGCCACGTGAAAGAGTGCCGACTAACCTTCTTAGCAACACCATAGGTGGAGCCGGCAATGGTGCCAGCAACGTGAGTGCCGTGTCCAAGGGTGTCGGTGTTGGGTCCAGTGAAAACGCTGTGTCCGGCAATAGCACGGCCACCGAACTGCGAGTGGGAAATCAAAACACCGCTATCGACGACATAGGCGTAAGTGCCTCCACCGGCACTGGTGTCATAGATGTAGCTGGTAGAGCCGGAGTTGCGGTGGGAGATGGTTCCCAGACCCCAAGGAGCACCGGACTGGGTAGTCAGGGCTCGGTCAGACAGCTCCTTGGACTCCTCAAAGTCGAGTCTGATGATGCGGTCAGGCTCAACGAAGGCAACCTCGGGGCTAGCCTCGATCTCCTTGATGGTCGCCTCATCGAACTCTCCGGAGTAGGCGTTCCAGTTCTTAATGCTGTAGGTCTGCTCAACTCCGACGGTATCGCGCTTGGAGAGGCTGCGACGGTGCACGTCGCCAACCCATTGAAGATGAGACTCAACCTTGTCGGTAGAGGTAGAGGTCTTGAGGGTGACGATGTACTTTCCCGGGATCTCCTCCTGGCGCTTGGTAACGGTGGTAGGAGCAGCGAGAACAGCGGGAAGCAAAGCTCCAAAGTAGAGAGCGAGACGACGAAGACTGGCCATTTTGGATCAAGGTAGAAGCGATGAGAAGACTGGTGATGGTGTTGAGGATGATGAACTAAAATCTTGGGTTCTGAACCGTCATTTATAGTCTATTCTACAACTTGTTGAAGCCATGCCAAGGTGCCATCACGACTGCTTGGCTCTGGTAATCATGGAGGGGATATCTTGCGCGATAGGCCGGCTACCGGAGCGTTGCGATGTTGTATAGTGCAGCTTCCTAAACAGTGCACGGCCCGATCCCGAGGAAGGAAGGTAAGGGCTCAACCGAGGCCAGCGGAGGAACTATTGTTGGAAGAGCACGGAGAATAGCGCGGGAATGGCGCCAAAAAAGCCCACTACCCGATTTAACTCTATTTTGCATCGAGTGGAAACCGAATTGGCGGACGGACGGATAGTATTCGGTATCCTGCCCGCCAAGATGCTTGGCCGTGACAATTGCATAGAAGCAGCTCTCTTGGCAAATCCTTCTGTCAAGACAACGGGTTCCTTGCATCTCACGCAGGTACCTGAACGCAAAGTAACCACACTCTTCAGCCAGCTTCAGCGAGATCCGTTCCGATATGATAAGCGTAGCTCTGAATTGCCTACAACACCTCCTTCTCAATTGGATTAGCGAGAACCGGAGGCCGCCGTCAGCACGCAAAGCGGCCGGGACACTCTCCCAAACAGGCGGCGAGTGCCCGGCGCGACCCCGCCAATCTAGGCAATGTTTTGATCAGATCGGCACGAACGGGCACTAAGTCGCATGATTACCGAAGCATTCGGGGTGCGATATGTCGGGGGTTATCGCGTGCTCCGGACGTGCTACCCGAATTCGGAACTTGAATTATAGTGTGCGTTATGCTTAACTCTTAGTGACGCAAAGGTGCGCTGCAGGGGTAGGACACCTTGATACGAGACTCGATGCGAAGCCGCTGATTTTGTGTTTGTTATCAAGTAGATCAACGTTGAGCGGAATCAATAGCCCACCAATGGTTGCCTTCTTTCAACTGGCAACTCATTCGTATCATCATCTGGGTCGTATCAAGAGTCTCGGCAATGCCCATGAGGCATTCTCTTGGCGCCGTCTCGGATTCGGGGCATCGGCACCTGGGCTTGGCAGTCTACACCCAAAATAGACTTGGCCTTGCATTGGGACTTTTTCAATATAGGTAGGAGAGAAAGTCCTACCCCGGAGCTTTCACCTCACCATCAGCACTTGGTATGACGATTGATACGAGGCTGCTGACCTTGATGCGTTGACCATCCGGGTACTCTACCCTTCGCACCTTCTGAAACCGCCCTTAGTGATAGATGCATGGCATACAGTTAATCCTCGTGGTGAGAACAGACAAATAAGTATGTCTCACAATGCTTACTTATCTGTTCTGCCCCCGCCTTGCCGCTTTGGCACGTGATGGCAGCGGCTGGAGAAGTTCCTTGAATCTGCGGCTTGAGGCTCGTGAGTCGAACAATGTGCGCAAAGCAGCCTGTGCATGATTGAATTGAATGGTGCTTCCCTGCTCCTCCCTCTACCGAGATGTGGGCTGTAGAGCGTAAGCTTGTATGGAAGCTTTGATACCAAGAATACTAGGTTCCGACAAGTGTTGGTAAGCTTTGAAATGAAGATGAATACTAAAAAGAAATCTAATAATGTCGATCTACATTTCTATAAGCCTGTAAAGGCAGTTCTGGTCTGACTGAAGTCTGTTTCAGCCTCTTCTAACGTCTACCCAACCCTAAATAAGGTTAGTATTAGTCGCGAAGCCTAATCCTGTTCTAATGTTTGTCAAACCTTAAAAGGGTTATCATCGGTAGCAAAAACCCCTCTGTCTACTCTAACCAAGCATACCTAGAGAGAGAAAATAAATCAACAGCGTGTATAATGTTTCTATCCTAGTTCTTGTGATTTTGCTCGAATTTCCCGGTTTGACATACCCTGCACCCCGGCCGCGTGTGGCCCAGTTTTTGAAGCAGAGCCAGTGATGATTTTCCTTTGCAACGACTCGAGACAATGCCCTGGCTGATATCAAGTCATCTATGTAATCGATTTCGGGACAACAACCTTGGCGTTGGCATGCCCACGTGCGTTGTTTGCTCTGGGAGGCCACTCGCTGAGTCTTGACCGGATGACAAGGGGTACACTATGGTAAACCAAATTTTCGTCGAAAATGTTGCCCTGGTTATTCCAATAGCGTTGCTCTGCGGTCTTATGGCCATCTTTGCCGGGAGTGCGTGTGCAGTTGCGAGGCTATTCCTGAGCGTGAAGGGGAAAACCAGAAACTCTGGCTCCTGACGTCAGCCGTTGCCATTGTGATTGTTTTGTTTTGCGGGGCTGATATTTTCCATGCAGCCACTCGTAAGTACCCTCCTTTTTATAAGATTTCCCCCGTTATCCATCAGTGTCATTGCGTGCATGCATTAGTGCCATTAAAGGCCACGTGCTGTATATAATATTGACACAGCCAACATTCGATTCGCCAACTTATGAGAATACAGCTTTCCTTATAGGTTGGAAGGATACTGTCGTGGAGTACATCTGGAAGACAAAATAACCAGCGCTTGACGCGTCTGGGGTCTTGATCTCTGGTAACTAAACTGTACTAGATATCTAAACTCAGTGATAAAGATAACGCCAGTGTAAAAAGCGAAAACATGGTCCTAAGAAAAACAAAATATTTCTATATCATAGTATCTTATCAATAAACTATGCGAAGATGACGCGGGATTATATTGATGAGAGTAGGGCAAAGAAATAGCAGTCGTTGGTTCTTTTTTCTCCACGCTGTCCCATAGGACTCTCACATCGTCAAAATAGACATTGGATTTTGTCCCAGGCTCGGTGAGGAAAGGATCTTTGATGTTCAATTGCGTCAGGATGCATGAGAGATGCGTTGAGTACGAGCTGATGCATAACCTCAATTTATAACCATTGTGCTTTTCACTTATCAACCCCCGTGTTTGATCAGTATCCGTTCTTATGAAGGCTGAAGTCTGTCGTACAGACATCATTCATTCACATGTACAAAGGCCCCATCATGGTATCTTTTCACCGTCTCGAACAAGGATCATAACTGACAGCCTCACACACATGCCTCATTACGTATTTAAACATTGTCATATAGGCATAATCACTCGGAACTAGAACATTGCCATTCAACGCTGAGGGTCTAATAATCCTATGGGTATATGTGTACGCTTAACACATTCCCCGGTTTCTACTTTCTGACAAGCTCGGTTGAAACAATCGGAACCTAATCGGAGCTGGTGAGGTTAGGGGCTTCTCTTCTAGATATGGGCCCTGCACTTACGTTGATTGAAACCAAGCTAGTCGGTACACGGAGTTCCACAATAGCCACAACAACGGCCTGGAATAACCCAAACTTCTTTGCCTGACAACGCACAGGTGGGGCATCGAATACCAGGCGTCT
Source organism: Fusarium albosuccineum (assembly GCA_012931995.1). NCBI lineage: Eukaryota > Fungi > Ascomycota > Sordariomycetes > Hypocreales > Nectriaceae > Fusarium > Fusarium albosuccineum. Next base: position 12,066 of record JAADYS010000387.1, on the reverse strand, counting down.
TGAGAACGACAAAAGGGTGAGCTTCAGTGTCCTGGGCTTTTGTGTTTGCGTGAAGAAGTCTTGAGGCTTTCGATAACTGATGCATGGTTAAGATTCGAATCGCACAATAGGAGTTGAGTTCTGTTCAATGGCCGCAAATTTATCCAAAGGTTTTTCAATCGCAACAGTGAAAGTGTGAGAAGAACTCTAACACAGATTACTTGTAGTTGGAGTAAAAGACACAGAAGTGTAGCTGAGCCAGCTTTCCAGTCACGGAAGGTAGGACGGGGCGAAGAATGGGGTGTTTAAGCGTGAAGATGATTCTATACAAGACTCGTAAGATCGAGCTGGCTAACGATGGCTAATTGTGTGATAACAAGATGGATTTTATATTTCATGAATGGAAAGCCTAACCGAGCCCAACAATACAGTCGTCATCCTCTATACCCTCTCAGTCTTATTTTTTGACTTTCTCTCGTCATCTTTTGGCCTTGGAAAGACTGGTGAAACTTTGGTCGAGCGTTGGCAGCATTGGGCAAGCTTTGACCAGGTCATAGCGATGAAGTTTCTTGACCTCGTGTTCTCACATCGTGATGCGTCACCGACTATCAAAGTGCAGGACGTCCACCATACCCATCCAATGACGTTCCAAGCATTCTGCCAAAAAGGTAATTGTATCTCAGAGCTCTTTCCAGACGAAATTTGACGTTGAAGGCATCGTGGAAAAGGTTTCCGAGGTGCAGGTGTTCAGTATGGCTATCAAGTCAACAAATCAAGTTGCGCCGGTGGTTCCGGACGGGAATTGAAACGGACATACAAAACTCAACCGAAGTTGTTTCATCAACGGTCTCAACCAAGTCGGACTGGGAGCATCCCAGTTTCAGATAAGAGACAGCCGCGGGAGGGTACCCGATTGGAGCGTATGCCATTTGTGACAATGCGGAAATCAGGCGACATTATATGCTTACGGTGTGATATCACCAAGCTAAGAAAGCTTAAATCCTGCATCGTGCCTTGATCTAGCGGCCGGGGACCACCCGGTGGCTTGTTCTAGGCTCATTAGAACCAGCTAGACACGCACGCACTTCCACCAACACTGTCGAAACGTCGCACGCGACCAACGGCCTTGCATCTGAGGCTCGGATATCATTTCCCTCTCACTGACAGCTGCTGGGTCCCCTGCTACATAATCTGTCATGCTGGGGAAATAATGGCCCTAATCCCTTTTCAGCCCCTGCTTGCGAGATGTCTTACAATGGCTTGTGCACATTACGTAGGCTGGGTGTTCTGGGACTAGACAAGGGTAGCGAGACGAGATGAAACAAAGTTTAACAAACACAGCGAAGCGGGCCTGACCAGCCCTTGTGCTGATCCAACTTGCATCAATTGAAAGGTTCCGGGGAAGGATGTTTTAGCCTTGAACTGCCGTGCTGCACGAGAGGCAGCCTATGCCTGATTGTTGGTGTATCGGACCGACATGCGGCTCGTGCCTGTTGTGAAGATGCTTCGCGTCACGATGATTATTGACAGTTGACGGATGTTCGGTCGAGACAGCGTAAGACAAGCCATGTGGGAAGATTGATATTTGCATGTATTACTAAACTAACGTCGGGAGACAATTTTCTTCAATAGAGACCCAAGAAATGAAACAAGACGACAGTCTTCGCCATCTGATACCAATACTAACGACCATAATTATTCATCCCACGTACGGATCTCGGTACCCATGTAGTTTGCTACAAGACAAATGGTAAGGCGAAGCCGTTGCTGGCCCAAATCAGCGCCGTCCGTCGCATTGAAGATGGAGACGAGACTTACAAAAACCATATTCGCGTTCCGCGACCAGTCATTTGTTATGTTATTCCAATCTTCGTCATTGACAAGGCCCCAGCTTCGACAGCTGAGGAGATCAGCGATAAGTGTCCCGCGTAGGGAAGGGCTGACGATGTGCGGAAGCACCGGAATTGTTGGTTTGCCGTTTAAGTGTACTGATTCGATATGCCAACGGAACAGCGCTAGGAATTCCTTATCTTTGGGCGTGATTATTTCGAGGCAGCTTTCGACAAAATATTTGGACTGTTGATCGACCAGCTGGTCCATCGCTATTTCTCGCAGGATGTCTCTGACAGCCTGGTCTGTCAGAAATGACGGAATTGCGATTCGGGAGGACGAGGACTTAGGCACAGTCAGGGAAGCCCAGTCGTCCACGTCTAACTGCATTTGAGATAGCTTTTGATCAAGGTAAGGCATGATGAAGATGCTAAAGATTTTAGCTGCGTAAATCGACTTAATCTGAGGTGGTAGCGTTAGATTCAAGATGATGGCGAGACGCCAGAAGGATGAGATTCCTGTCTCGAGCAAGTAGGTCTTCTTTATATCAAGGCCATCCCATTCATCCGAGTATCGGAAGGTCCTCTCACCGTTTTGTCGAAACTGGCAACGACACTGCCAGCCATCTACGAAATGAGACAGAGACCCCTGCGAGTTGGCGTTTTTCGGTTCAATAACGACCAGGTAGGCATACGAACCGCTAGTGTCGTAACCGATACTGCATTCTGCGCCTAAAGCGGCCAGGCACTGAATGCTCTCGCCGATCGGCCGTTGGAACGCTCGTGCATCTGACAGCGGGCACTCTAATAGAGGGTGGTGGGCCTCAGTGCTGTGACTCTTTTGATTCCCCTCAATTTGTTTCGCACAGGTCCGATGTCACCCCTGGTAAATCAGACAGCGAGTGAGGTGCCGGCAGTGGATCGTGATAAATGCCATGGCTGCTTGTCGATCGTCAACCTGTGGGCCTCCCCTGCTAGGATCTACGGCAGGCATCCCGGGGTACGACATGACCTTCTTGGCCATCCTCACGACTGAGCCCGCGGGCGACTAAGCAAACGCTGTTTAAGTCGGTGCCTGGGTAGCAAGGTGCCAAGACCTTTCTCGACTGAAATGAAGGACGAGTGGCACCGATTTTCTCGGCCAATTCTCCAACTTTACTCTATTAAGCCAGCATCTTTCCAACGAATGAACCTCGAGTTATAGCATGCGATGCATGAAAAGATCTAGAAACTCGATCCTGTCATTTTAAATTCTCGCAGATCGCCGTGTCGAAATCTTATTAATATGTTCAACACCAAATGCAAGCGGAAGTACGCTCTGCCCACGCGTCCGTGATGCGTCCCCCTCAAGGCCTGGGCTTTCAACCCGAACTCAGCATTTTAGCAATAACTACATTCTCCCATCCGCAACTCCTATGCACTGGTGCCTCCATCTACCAGCGACCGGGCCCTTCTCCTATTCCGCAACGGCGCGTCTTTACGTTCCTTCTCTCGTCCACCCTCGTCAGTCTGTGAGACAACGTGACGAATTTGGGGTCTGCTGCTCCACGACTTCCACCGCAGCTCCGCAAGGCGCTCCCCAGACGCGCGCGTTGACAGATGATCCGGCCCCAAAACCAAGCGTCTCAACTCGAAACATTCTCTCATAAGGCGAAGGGCATCATCCAGCTGATTGCTCTTATCCCAAATGAGGGCGAGGTTATGCATGGCATGGAGGGTGTCCGGATGTTTCTCTCCAAGAACCTTTTGGTGCACAGAAAGCGCCCTCGTGCCATGCTCCTGGGCTACATCTACTTGTCCCTGGGCATTATATATCATGGCGAGAGAGGCCATGCTCCACATCGTGTCGGGATGCTCTTCTCCAAGGACGTCCTCGTGAAGGTCAAATGCTCTCAAACCAAAGGCTTCAGCCTCTTCAAATAGACCCATGTGTTGGTAAGTCGCTGCAAGTGAGGACATGGTGTTGATCGTGTCGGGATGTTCGTGGCCAAGCAGCTCTTCCTGAAGTTCAAATGCTTCCAGCCCAAGTGCCTCGGCTTTTTCATACTGGCGCCGGTGTTGGTAGGTCGCTGCTAGGGAAGTCATAGACGAGATCGTGTCGAGGTGCCTGTTGCCAAGCACTTCCCGTTGCAGGTGAAGTGCCTGCTTGCCAACGGTTTCGGCCTCTGTGTATTTGTCTTGATGTTGGTAGTTCGCTGCGAGGTACGCCATGGTCCAGATAGTGTCTGGGTGCCTCTCTCCCAGAACCTGCTGTTGTAGGTCCAAGACTTCAACCATGAAATCTTCCGCCTTGTCAAAGGAGGCTTGGGCATGGTAGGTCGAACCCAAACCCCACATGCTCTTTATGGTGTCTGGATGTTTCTCTCCCAATATATGACGCCACAGTTCCAGAATCCGGCTGCACACAGACTCCTTCTCTGTCCAGTTCTCTCTTTGTTCAAAGTACTCCGCAACCCTGTCGAGAAGCTTCACTATTTCAATCTCCTTTCCAGATGCATGTGCCCACTCACTCACACGCATAACGTGCGGCACGTATCTCTCACACAGCGTCAATGTTTCGGATCGCGGTGAAGGGAAAAGGTCCGAGATAACTCTGAGAGCAATTCCTGAGAAGTATGCCTCACCTTCTTCCCCCAGGTTCTTACCATGCGATATTCTCTCGGATGCGTTTTCATAGATCAATCTTTCACGCACGACCGACTGCATAATCCTGTGGGTTGTGTATACCTGGGGTTCGACTCCATCTTCCACCTGAGGAGTACTAATCATGGTGCTCCGCATAAGACACTCCAGGGCTTGTTCGACCTGTAAGTCAGAAGGCACATGAGCCGGATTTTCGCTAATTTCCATGCAGATGGCTGCTATGATCTCGGGCCAAATGGTTTCGGGGTCGAGATACGCAATGACGGCCAGGATTCTATAAGCCATTCCGTTTTCCTGCCGAACATGTCTGATAGCGAGCATATACGTCTCCGAGAGGCTTGTGGAATATGCGAGCCGTAACCTCGGGTCAGGATCGTCTTCTTCAAGAATATCCCAGCACATCTTGTCCTCTTCAATACCTTTCAAGAGCTCCTCCGGTGACACCCGCCCTCGTCGCACGACTGCTCCGGCTTGCACAATGCCCAAAGCAAGCCCGTCCATCTGTTTCCATAAGGCGGCCATAGTCTCTTCGTCTATAGTTGATGGGCTGTTCCGTATGTTTAAGAAGAGAGTTGTTGCTTCACCCAGTGTCATCTGACCAACCTCGAGGCTTTGGTTCGACATGACCAAGGATCTCGCGATATTTCTGTCTTGAGTCGTCCATAACAATGTTCCCCCGGAGCTACGAGGAAGATACTTCTCGTAGTTTTTCGAGTTTTCGGCTGTTGGCTCAGTACCAAACAGGGACAAATCGTTGACATTGTCTAGGATCAACACCCAAACTTGCCGAAGCTCAATATGTTGTTTCACTGCTGCAAGCAAAGTTGTATCATCCAGGTTGTCGTCTAACCCAAGCACTCCTGCGATCAATCGAAAAGATCGCACCAACGTCTGATCGCTGGCAGCATTCACCCAAAAGACAGAACATTCTTCATCTTCACTACGCCGGTATGCGTAGTGAAGCGCCATCTGCGTTTTTCTGCAGATGTTAGCCGGCTCTCCCAAGTCTCTAAGCTAAGTTAAAGTACTTACCCCGAGCCTCCGATTCCCCACAAAGCTACCGCTCGGAGTTCAGACGATGTTGCCAAGAGCTCATCTAGCTGTTGAGAAAGCTCCGGACGAGGAACGAAGTCTTCATTGCGCTCAAATGGAATGACACGGACTGTAAAGTCTGCTGGCAAGTTTCGATTCCCTGATGAAGTAATGAGATCCAGGGATTCCAACCCTTCAGTAATATCTGCAACCAGGAACTCGAGATCCTTTGGGTCCAGGGAACCGACACCAGCGTCGCTTTCTTTTAGTGTCTGGAAGATCCTATTGAAGCGTGTCAGGCAGACTGCAATGTCATGTTTTAAATATGAGTGATATGATGTGAAACGATGTGACAGGTGTTGGAGAGCTTCAGTCACTTCGTTCAATAAGTCGACCGGAACAAGTAGGCTAGTCAGTGGTTTCCATTCGGTCAGTTTGACACAAAATCGTCTAGTGGCTTCTATGTGAGAGGAAAGGTCGGAAATGTTGTACGCGACTTCTTCAGACTCATCAGAGAAATCCTCTGCGTCTTCCAATGGGAAAGCTCTCCCAATGTTCGGCCCGACAGAAACCGGAGTGTCGTCATCAGCAGTTAGGGGCTCCCATGGAAGAGCTTGAAGGGCAAAGGAGTGTAAGTGTTCAGCAAGATGGTTGTCCGTCTCTGGGTCCAAGAGGGCGGTATCCTCATGGCACAAGGGGCATATGACAGGGGGAACAACAGTCCTCTGGCTTGCCTCGGCAAGATCCAAGAGATCATCCTCTTCGACCTCATCCTGGTGCTCGGTGATGGTGTGCTCAAACCAATCATCTTGGCATGAAAATTCGTACTGGCCAGGATCGTCTGAATCAAGCCAACAGGGATCGCAAATCCAACGGTCCTGGCCATGACGCTCCTTGATATGTTTCTTCCACTCGGCTGTTGTGACATACATTTCATCGGGATTGTCACAGTTTTGGTATACACATACATAAGGACTCAGGTCCTCGGCTAAATGGCCACTAAGTATCATCAGATATTGTGTGTTCGAATTTTCACTGGGAATGCGTACCGCCATCTTTTATTATTCGAGCCGGAATAAGAAGAGTCCAGTAGCTGAGCACAGTACGGGCACCAAAAGGTTTCTCCTTCAGCGGCAGGACAATTTGGGTAATCCTGTTTGATCGCCCCCTGGGACACCTTCGTGCTAACCGATCGTGTTTCCTGTTCTTGAGGCCTTCGAGGCATAACGAAGCTGCCAATCTTTGTCGCGGAATGGGTAGAAGGAACAGTAGTACGTGGTTTGCTCGGGCTCTGGGAAAACACAGCCCGCTTTTCCCTTTGGGGTTTAGGTTCTCGAGCCTGGGCGGTGGCTGATGTTGGTCGGTGGTCTTGTTGGAGCGGAGGTGATTCACTGACACCCGGGGGTTCCGTAGATTTAAGCAAACGTCCGTGGTTTTGTAGTCTTTGATGATACTCTTCGATGTAAACCTCAAACCTATTCCTGCGAGTTATGTTTGCCCGAATAAGTCGATCTTGAATCGGGCCGAGCCTTTGAATATCGGTAAAATAGGTCTTGAGAAAAATCCGAGTCTTCGTCCAAATTGGCTCGTTTGCTGTATCTTGAAGGCTGATGAGATGGTTCAGCAGTCTGTTCTTCGTGGAACTCATAAGAACAAGGTTCAGAAGGTATAATCTAAATTCTGCAAGTTCAGATTGCCTCTTTTCCAGCCTCTTGTCGGCCCTTTCATGTCTGAATTTGGTTCCCGCTTTCCGAATTGCTGCAGAGATACGGATAAGAAATTGCACGGTTGTCTTGATGTAGTACCGCTGCTCGTGAAGTTCAGACTCTTGTTCGGCAGATAGACGTCCTGGAGTGTTGGACATTGCTATCTCTGGTTGTTTCCCCTTCACATCTCCGACCTGGATTGATGGAATGGCGGAGCCCGTGGCAAATCTGTCCCCTAGAATAATACTATTAGCTTAGCCACAGTACTCGGGATCTCGCCTACCAAACTTGATGCTGTTTTTCAATGAGACGGCCAAACTATCCAGAAGAGCCACCACTGTACTTTTAACATCCTCCCGGGGTTGAACGCGATAGTCAAGCGAAGAATGGCCACTTTTTGCTGCGCCGATACCAAGGGACCACCAGTTAAATTCGGCTGCCATTTTGTCCACCCATTCTCCTTCAGAAAGAAGAGGAAATCCTTGACACTCTTCAAACAAAGCCATGCACGATTTGGTCCGATCTCTTATGTCTGAAGAAATCTTCTGCTGATCGCCAGGCTCAGCTTCAGTTCTGTCATCTCGTCCGCCGGGGGTCGAGGCAGATGCCTTCATCTCGTCTGGTCTGCCTCCCGGGCCTGCTAGCGGTTGAACCATGGTACACGTTGGTGTCGCGTCAGGTCCTCGGCGTCAATCGGTCGTCATCTTTGGTCGCTTGAGGCTGCGTTTTTGTGAAGGCGGGGTTTTCGGCCATAAGCAGCCTGCGGAAAATCAGGCTACCAATGATGCAGGATACTGCCACCGATGTGACCGGGCCACGCAAGCCAACAATTGGACAGGGCTGGAACCTGGCGTAACCTGGCTACCTACAATTCTAGCTCAATCCCCAGCATAGATGGATTGTCTGTGCATCCATTGGCCCAGACATGGGCGATCGGAACAATCAATTAAACTACTCGACTCCCTTGATGCCAGATTACTTCTGAAGATTTACGTAGCGCCCTTTAAAGGGTTTCTAAGTCAATTCAAGGGCTTGGATTATAAAGAAAAGAATCTTTTGTTGGCCTGCGCCTACGAAATAGCATGCATAATTACCAAGAGGCACTTGGTACAATACAGGCGCAAGGGAGGGAGGATAGCTTCTGCTCTTGTTCGGCTCACCGGCTAGAAAATAATCAACTAGCCTTGGAGAAAAGGATTTTCTGACACAACGTCATGTTGGGCCTGTAAATTCCTTCTCGGAGCTGCTTGTGTGTGAAACGGCCTAGGTTGTGCTGTAGCAGATGAGAACGTGGAGGGTGGAGGGGGCTGAGATGTTGGAGTTCCCAACAAGCCCAGGGGCTTAACGTTATTCGGTTTCCTCTTGGACAGGTAAATCTCCAGTCGGTGGACCAAGCTGTAGAGTGCCTCTCGAATTCCCTGGTCATCTCGAACCTGGGGAGGCACAAATACCTCATTGGGTTGTATACAGTTCCTGATGAGTGCCTCGAGGGGATCTGCCATGTCCTCAAAGAATGCCGGCTTCGCGATGAGATCCCTACAGATCTTATAATTGGTATTCTGATTGGGGTTCCCTCTTGGGCAATATTTCGGCCATTCATCTTCTCCATAAAGGCTTTCTATACGGCGTCCGAGTTGTATCTCAATCAACATGATGCCGAGGGCCAGAATTTTGGGTACTGGGTGTAATGGCCTGACGAGAAAAGGCGACCGACATTGTCCACGGTAGGGTATATGACGTGTTTCTTGGCCGCGGCCTCCTTGATCTTTCTTGATTTCGCCCTGATTCGGAATTATAGAAACCGACAGAAGCGGCTCGTTAACATAGATTCCAGTAATGTGGCCTTCGTCTGTTTTTCGTCTTTCAGATAGAAAATGCACGCTCTCCTTGTCCCACGGCTGGTGCATCCATGGAGAGGCATAGTACTGCCATACGGCTTTAGCCAAAAGCCAAGAGAGGACCTCTTTCCTTTTTTCCGTGAAATCGCTGTTGGAGGCTGACACTTCCTCTAACAACCGACTAAGGGATATGCTGGGCCTGTCAAGTTGCCACTGCCTCGAAGGCTCCTGAGATTCTTCAAAGTACAGTCTCTGACCCATGACCAAAAAGTATAAAAGTATGAGACCTGTCTCATCCTGGGCAGAGATATAGGAGCAAAACGGTGTGTCTGAATCCAGTCGGATCTCTTCGCACTCAGCTCGCGTGTCACCCTCAAAGTTCCTGTTGGAGCACTGTTAGCATATGATTGGAGCTTGAGTCAAACTCAACTAGAACTTACAGCGCTCTTTGCACAGAAATGTGTGTATCTTGACACCATGGTTGACAGCCAAAGCTCGCTCCATCGTGGTGAGGATGCGCCTTGAAAAATACACCGAATGTTACCTTAGAGTCATCTTGTGTGCTATTATGCAGTCTAATGCGCGCGAGCACCTTTTCCGACTCGTTGCAGAAGCAATGTGTGAAAAGAGCCTTGTGGAGGGAGACAATCTCTTTGCCGTAGTCTGGGGGTTCTTCACCAGCAACGCGAAGGTCAGCATCTGATGGCGAAATATGAGTTTTCTCGGGTGAGGTCTGCGGCAAAAATGATTCAAGGCAGGCCAATATTGTTCTTCGTTGTCTTTGGGAAGCCCTGTCACTGGCTAGGTCCTGGAGACTCTGCGTCGCATTCTCAACGTTCGATTCGAGCCCGCCAAGTGCTGGGTAAAGCTGCTGGTCTTGCTGAGTCCTTCCTCGCGAACTTCACGTTTCGGAAGCCGTGGCGGCTATACGATCTCACCAATTAGCATCACCATTTGTTGAGCAGCAAAAGCGGCGGCGCAATTACCCAGCAAAGATCCTCGAGCTGGCGTAACAGTGCAGAGGCCTCTCCCTCAGAATATTGATCTGGTGGCAAGGTTCGGAGCCACTGGGCGATATCGCCGAGAATCACTTGGAGGCTAGCGCAGAACTGGACGCAAGAATGATCGGTGCATAAGCTATTGGCTACGGCTCGAAGGCGATCTGATGCCTGAATGGCAAATGAGAGCGAGTCCATGTAGGCCGAGGCTTCGAGCTTCGCAGATGAAGGGTCATATGGAAATTGATGACAGGGTCAGGTCGTAAAATGAGCCTCAAGGCCAGAGCCTGATTGAATAACAAGCCAATAGGAGGGTTCGTAGCTGCATCCCGATTCACAGGACCTTAGCTGAGTGCTGAGAGTGCGGGGTAACATGATCCGTTAAATTTAGGCTTCGGGACGACCCGGCCGTTGCTCAACCTTATCACATACAGAGGTACGAGATGGAAGGAACCACCTGTGACAGAAATCTGTCACAAGTACTCTTTCAGGTCCGCATGTACCCAGTACGTACTTCAGCAGAATGCAAGGTACAACACCAGCTACTCACCCAGATGCCTGCACTGAGATCAATCACCTCGGGACTTTTGTGAGGCTTCAGAATGTGCATGAAAATGCACGTCTCCAGGACACAACCACACTATGACTGAATGGCCCAAGTCAACTGTTGATGTCTTACACGCAGCGGAGGATGGGATCCTTTTCGGAAGTCCCTCGCGGCTGCCTTTTTTCCAGTCATTCAGCTCATGCGCCAAGATGTGGTAAGCTGATGAATTTCGATATGCTAATGTGATTCCTGCTTTAGAAGTGCTCATTGGTCCTGCCCCATTACCTAGTTCAATCTCCATACTTATCTCAAAGCGGAAAGTCCATTGCGATATGAGCTCAGGTGGCTGGGCAAACCGCCTCACAGGCAGTAGAGGCATCTTAAAAAGAATTGACTATAAAGCCTCTGATAGACATGTTAAATTGTATCCTCTTCAGCTTCAGCTCAGTGATCTTTGCACTCATAAGTCCCACCAGATACTCGCGCTGTCCGACTTGAACTACAAAGTGCATTTATTTTAATCTTCCAGTCCAACTGCTCTGCTATTTCTGAATTTGATCGCTATCCCAGACCAACATAACGGGTACACCATCGCTTTCAAGAGAAACATGAAGCTTCACCATATCATCATCCTGCTTGGCGCTGTTGTCCACGTTCAAGCGTGCATCCGCGTCCACGCGCGTCACTTCCAAGCTCCATGGCCAGAAAAAGACGGCATAAGCATGGAGCTTTGAGACAATGACCACACGTACTACCGGTGTCCAGGCTGCAGCTGGGAGTCTTACGCCGGCCAGAGCTGCACAGTGCAGTGTCACCAGTTCAAGATCAAGCGTAATCCATACGGCCGGGGCGGCCATGTCACCAACAACAACAATGGATATTCGCACAGTCTGTCGATCAAAATCTCCGGAACCCCTTCCAACTGGTGTTGTCTCTTTGGCAACGGCGGCAATTGTCGGGGCAACTGCCAGGTCTGGGACTATTGCCTTACCGACAAGTACAGCAACTGCAATAAATACGCCTGCAGATTGTGCGGTGGCAAGGCGATCTGTGGCATCCGGGACAAGAGAAGCCTCGGCGGGCTCGGATCTGCTGATGGTTTCAGCGATGCTGGGATTGAGTTGGATATTGACGGGGTCTTTGAGAATAAGATCTAGGAGTCAGAACTCGAGGCTGACTCTTCCATCTTGCGGATTTGAGATGGAATGCTTGTTCTATAGCCTCAATCCGGTAGTATGTCAGCCCGCTTCTTGGCTACTATCTGCCTACCTTGACCGATGTCCTTTTCCCAGTTCCCTCTTCAACTGTCTCTTTCTCGGTACTTTGTCTTGCTTCTCTATTTTTCTCCGACGCTCAATTGTCTTGATTGAGCCTTTCTTTCCTTTCAATCATCGTCTTTTACCCGATGTTTCACATCTCAAGACTAGGCTCCACCTACATAAACTTGTGCATTCGAAAGAGAGAAAAAGGGCATGCTACCCGTTGGCTCATGTG
>JAADYS010000386.1:0-16817 GCA_012931995.1 Fusarium albosuccineum | reverse complement strand
CGCACGCGTTGACCGGATTGAGACAAGTGCGATAGATCTACCTACCCTATACCTGGTCATAGACATTAGCCACTTACCCTATAGTTAGCTTAGCACGTCTCTTTACGCCTGAATGGCGGTTGGCGGGAAGAAATTGCCCGTGGGACGTAAAATATAACACACACACACACACACACACACACACACACACAATGTCGACAAGGGATTGCAGCACAAAGCGGATTATCACATTATCGAGTATTTAAATTATAGTTTACAAGAGCCCTAATTTTTTTATGAAGTAAAAAGATGTAGCAAGCTAATTATTATAGAGGAAAACCCCTGTGATAGGCTTTGAATCGGCTATTTAGAAGTCTCGCTCCTTTTGCAACATGAAGCAATGTGAATGATGAGGAAGTTTGAACCAGCTCCGGTGGGCAACGCGTTATACAACAGGGATCAGCCGCGCCATATCCGGAACGTACATCAGCACATCAATGGCCTGCGACTCTTAGCTTAGTGTCGACAATTGTTGCTCCGCTGGGTCGTGATAGGATTCACCTAGGAGCCAAGTTGGCACACATACCCCATGAAGTACGACGGTTCACAACATGACGCTTACGGAGGAACCTATTACAGAGCCTGGACGCTTTGGGCTCTACATGCTAACCCTAATCCTGAGCAGGGCCCAGATTCAGGCCCCTAGCGCTCCTAGGTTCTTGCGGATAGACGGGCATGGAGAGCCTGAAGTATGTATCTCGTATATGTGCGCTGGCCTTAACTGGTGCTCTGTGCTCGTTCACCGAAATCTGCAAGTTGCTGTGCTCTACACGACATACACGCGGAGGTCCTATGGCTTTTAGCGCACGACTGGAAGGCGGGCATTCGAGGGAGTAGGTCTACCAGACGGGGGGGTTGGATAGGCGGGTTGGATCAAAGGGGGGACTTCAGCTGCATTGGATGCTTGGGTATAACTATAGAAAATGAGAACTATGTAGCAGAACTTGGCTTCAGTTACCCATTCCATATTACTCACCATGTATCGTAAAATGTATGATAAAATCTTTAGGCTGCTTGATAATCGAGGTGCCGAAGACCCGGGCTGGTGCATATGAAGGCCCAATGACCAGCGTCAAAAGTGAGCTAGTGCATGACATGGCCAGGTCGGACCGAATAACAGCTCCATGAGACATACTCAAGATCTGGGGTCCCCAGATTCAATTTCACAGGGCTCAACCTACAATACAGCGATGCCAAATGAAGTCGCTTCTTGTCCAAGCTGTGGGCGCTGCAGTAGCCACCATCGTCTCGGCCACAACATGTGTATGACCTTCATGAGAAGAAAGCAAGTCGCCAACGGCAATTGCTAACATCCCTAGTGCGATCAACTTGAAGAGAAATTCGGCAATATTGTCAAATTCCCGAACACCGAGAGTTATAACGTGACGATATCTAGCTACTGGTCTATACAAGAGTCCTCGCTTCAGCCGGCTTGCGTATTGCGGCCTGCCACTGCCCATGCTGTATCAGAAGCCCTAGAGATCATTAGTAACACCAAAGATTGTTACTTTGCTGTAAAGGGTGGTGGTCATGCTCCCGCAGCAGGATTCGCAAACGTGGACGGTGGTGTTACTATTGATATGACCAGCCTCTCGTCCGTTTCTCTCAACAAAGACTTTACCATGGCAAGCATCGGGGCTGGCGCAAAGTGGCTCGACGTTTACAATTTCCTCAACGGGTCGGGAGTGCAAGTAGCGGGTGGTCGCAACGGCAATGTCGGCGTGGCAGGACTACTCCTCGGCGGAGGAATATCGCACTTCACCACTAAAGCCGGATGGGCTTGCGATAGGGTGATCAACTACGAGGTCGTACTTGCGAATGGTTCACTTATCAATGCAAACAAGGACTCTCACTTGGATCTATTTCGCGCTCTAAAAGGAGGCGGCAACAACTTTGGGGTGATTACACGATTCGACCTTGCAACCTTTCCACGGGGAGACATATCAACGACAACTATCCTATATGACATATCACAAAGAGCGAAAGTGTTTCGAGCATTTACAGACTTGCTTGACTCATCCACATACGATCCTTTGGCATCCCTGGTCGTAGGCCTCCTCTACAGTTCAGCATCCAAGGCATGGACGTTGACATCCTCCGCGGTGTATACCAATCCGGTGTCCCAGCCCGAGATATTTAAATCTCTTACTACTATTCCCCATAAAAGCCTTACCAACAACATTACGACGTTGGCGGAATTCGCGGACGAGAAAGATACACCACCATTGTAAGTCTCTGGTTCAAAGTCAAAATAGCCCGTGTCTCACCATTGTAGGAATTGGCTTTTCGCTACAGCAACATTCAAACCTTCGGCTGAGAATATGCAAGATATGTTTGATACCTTGAACGACACGATATTTTCATTAAACCCAGAAGGCGGCGTGACGTGGAGTGTCGCCTTTGAGCCTGTGGTGGGAGAGATGTTGAAGAGCTCCCAGCACCATAATGTGCTCGGTTTGGAATCATCTGAGGACGGCTTCAGTAAGTTAATAAATGTCATCGTATAGACGTCTAGTAATAACTTTATAGTCGTTCTCATCTCCGCCTTGTGGCCAAACTCGGCGGTCAGCCCGGACGTCCAAGCCATAGCCGAGTCTGTGTTGTCGACTTGGCAGGATAGGGCACATTCAAATGGGCTATCACAGAGGTTCCAATATCTAAACTATGCGGCACCATTTCAAAAGCCTTTCGAGTCCTATGGCAAGGATGATTTGCGCTTTCTCAACTCAGTCAGTGGGAAGTATGACCAAGGACAGGTCCTGCAAAAGAAAGTTGGAGGATTTAAAGTTTCATCCTGAGCCCAAACATATGAGAATATGCATCAATTCCTCTGGACGGAGTAGGAAGGGTGTAAATTACGACGATGCACGTTATCCAGCTTCCACAACAACAAAGAACACAGCATCGCTGGTCAACATTGATTCAGACCAGCGACTTGGAACACTCTCAGTTGAGGCGAAAGTTGGTATGAAGGCACAGCCTTGTTAGTTGCAGGACCGGGTAATGGATATTGTGTTGGTCTAGTATATCTCGTCATTAAGTCTTAGGTTTAACTATGACTTGAAATAAATAGTCATTAAATTATAGCGTACAAAAGGCGCTATCCGTGCTCGACCGTCGCGTAATAACAGTGCATGGGCTTGTCATCCAGCGGTCAGCTGGGTTGCAATACGTCATAGATTTTTCCGTTCCCACTAACATGTCAAACCTCTGACCTGGACACAGTAATCCACTCATCATACGCCGAGAAAGCATTCCGCTCTTAATCAAGCACCAGGTAATCCTCCACAGGCATTGAAATATCTTAACTAACGGTTCGTCATCCTAGAAGACACATGTCTACGAAAACCCCCACAGCAAAGCGCCTCATAGATACAGTATCCGAGGCCCATCGCATGTCCTATCGCATAGGTCGTGGTGAGCAAGGAGTCTTGACATTCGAACCATACAAATCAGCGATACTGCCGCTATGGCGCTTCCGAACGGTTGCGATCGCACAAAAGAGCGCCGAAGATCTCTGGGAGAAATTTAAAGAGTTCAAAGATCAGGATGACTTTGTGGGAATGGATATGACACGCAAGTTTATCCAGATGGGCATGACTCGGGCCAAGCGATACGCGAACCATGCAGGCGGACGCAAGTATAAGAAAGGGACGAAGGAGGAACTTCCTCGGAGCGATGAACATCCCGATAGGGATGACAAGGAGCGGGCAAGTCTCATATTCCGACGGTACTGGGAACAATGCAAAGTTGATGAGGACTACAAAAACCTGAAAGAGGAATTTTTAAAGCAGCAGAAACAATGGAATGATTCCTGATATATATCAGCTCGAGTCACGGCTGTTGATGATAGTGGCTTATCCAGAAGTCTTGCCAATATGCTTGAAAGATGATGGCACCGATACAAAAGTGAAAGATTCATCAATTCACTTGTGACCAAGACAAAACGTTCAAACCGTTCGCAACCACCCTTAGATCCCTATTCACAGCTTGATCTCAGAGAGCCCGAGCTCATAGTGCTCAATGATGGAGTCCTGAGCTATTTCGATCTGCTTAATTAAGCCTGAACATTCGTCGAAGTGGAGAAAGTCGGTGCCATTGAAGCTGACAGGGGCACCTTCTTTGAGCGTGCTGCAATGTACCATATCAGTAAATAAGACCCCAAGCTTCATTCCCCAGTGCGGTCAACCTACGTTTTAATGGGGTTGAAGTCGGGTCCAATGACGGCATTAAGCATCCATCGCAAGGCCAGGTTTCGACCCTCGCCACCAGCCGTCCACAGCACGGTAAACTCGTATTTGCTCCACCCATGTCGTGCAAGCTGCACAAAATCGACGATTGCCTTTGAAGAGTTGAGGGGTAAGTACACGGTCTCATTGCCAGTGAACAGACGATCGATGTGCATCTTGGCATCTGGATCGAAGGTTGCCATCTCCAGCGAGAGGTCCCCATTCCAGACCCGGACGTACTGATCGAGAATCTTCTTTTGATTTTCGTAGTAAGGTCTATGTGTGGCTGATGCGGCAGATGGAAACATAGATAAGGCTCCGAGAGCTGTTGTGATGATGAAAGACGCGATCATTTTAGATAGGTAAGACGGGATGTGTTCTCAAGTAATTTAGTAAGGGGAATTGACAAGCGAGGAATACCTTGAGGCTGGGAGTAAAGCAGCATTTATACAAAACACCCATGCTTACCATCTCGCCAGGATGTTTCGTCGCTGTACTAGACCATCGCGGCTCGCGGCTCGCGTAAGATTTGCTATAGCGTACTCACGAGACGCGAGTGCGGTTGTTTCATCGAGACCTGCGAGTAATATCTTCTCGATAAGATCCTGTGTAATCCTTCCGCTTACTACTGGAATGGTTTGAACCGCACTACCATGTTCTCCCTTGGCAGTCACTTCACATTACTTAGGCTCATCACCAAGCCCGACCGTGTCGTTCTCTTGTAACTCGGGAGAATAGTAGTGGTACACCCGGAGTACTCATTGCCAGTCCCAGAGGCTCAGTCTGATCAATCTGTTCGCAACGCAATTTAACAAATGGGAAGGAAGCCATCATTGTCAAAGAAGACTCCGTCACGTATCTGCGTTTCAACAAAACTTCCCGAGGCATTACGAGACAAGGTTCCGGTATTATGAAGGGATGTGAGGCTTCAAGTTGGGTTATGATGCTATTGATGTGGATAAAAACTGTGTTTTCTTTTTAACTGTGAAAGCCATACCGTTGATGGGAATGAAGCACAAGAGCTAGTAACTATTAGCTATATCCATGCAATTGCCTTCCTGAGAATTCAAGTGGTCGAGGATCCCAAAGAACGTTTCCTTGGAACATTCACTGTCGCGCTCTTTGCCGGATTTGCCGAAGTTCATGGAGCCGGGAGATACGCGCACCGGGGCCAGCGGCGCAAGCTGACTGTGGCGGAAGAGGCGTGAGGTCTTGTCAAAAGAAGGCATCCTAATGAACAAAACAATGATCTAATTGTTTTACAGCCATCACAGCCCTTAACAGGGCAATCATGTCCACGGGACCGAGGTTAGAGAATGCGCCATGACATTAATTTACTACAAAAACGCGTAGCGTAAGTACGCAAGGTTGCCGGAGCTTACTAGCATTAAACCAGAATATATGGCTGTACAGATCTAATCAAATCATTTCTTCCTTCATCTAGCCATCTAGTAATAGACTCATTATGTTACTTGAGTCACTTGCGAGGGGTCACCCAGTGGTAGCCTTTGCTGAGCAACGGCCGGCAATCATCCCAGACCTGGTCTTGGTGCCGCCAGGTTGAAGATGCACTCTATGGCAGAAAACCGACGCGCGAGCACGTTTTCACCAACGCCAAGACATTTCAGGTAATCCACAATACAATCACATGCAGAAGAGTGATGAACTGTGGATCACAAGAGCCACGCATCAGCGAAGACACAGGCCATGTTACGTGACTGGCTTGATAAGCGAGTTGTTGATGACGGGTGGGGTGGGGGAGACCCTAGATGAAGAACAAATTCATGGTAATACTTGTCACTTAAAACGCCACCTGCTGTTTTATATTCCGCCCATCCTTTCGCCAAGCACGTACCTCTGTCAAGGTTTTCTTTGATTGACAAGCTTCCTGAACAGTCTTAGCGTTAGTCATGCAGGACCTAACTCCGCTACCAACCAACACAACCAACACAACCAACAGACATCGCTGAAATTGTCCGGAAATTGGCCCGGCGCTAATGTTACCACAACAGAGCGGCATGTCTCCACCGTGAATAAAATCGGCCCGTGCTCTAGGCAGAAATCCAATACCTCAGCTCCGTTCTCCCCCCTCTTCTTCTTCTTCTTCTCTTCTACAACACGGAATCCGTTCGTCAACAAGATGCAAATTCTACAGGCGGTGCGCTACTGTGCCCGCCGTGGCTGGGCAGAGTTCAAAGGCCTATGTCGTTCCGTCAGATTGGTCTTTCTTATCGTGCTGCCTTTCGCATGTTTCACCATACTGCTCGGGTTCGTGCAGGGCTTTATCTTCGGCCCATGGTACATGCGGGATATGCAGCAGAACGCACGCTTACTTGTATCGAATGTTGTGACGGTCAAGTCATACAGCTGGTTTGGCGGGTTTGCTGGGCGAAGCTGGCTCGATAAAAAACAAGCCCCATTTTACATACAACAGCTCCACAATCCTCTTGACTGGCACAAGAAATTGGGACTTGACCGGCCCGAGGGATGGCAGACTGAAGGTGCTGAGAATCTGGCAAGTCTAAGGAAATTGTATCGTCGGCGACATGGTGCCTCTCAAAAGCCTTTGGACCGTTGGATCTACGCTTCGCCCCAGTCAAAACCCCTGGACGAGAATGTCGAATTTGTTGATCCATGGGATCAAGCTTTTCTCGAGCTCCTTCGTCACAGAGATGAACATGAGCTTTTGCGCCGAACAAACTTTCATTACCTGGCTTGCCCTACTAGCTTCCTATGTAATGCGTGGCGGGTGACTGGCCCAGCACTACTTCATTTCAGCACGGAGCCCACCCCCGAGAACAGCACCGCAACTCGGGTATCGTGGAGAAGGAACCGAAAGCCAACGTTTGAGCCTGTATCTGTCCGAGTGTTTGAATTGCCGCTGCGGGAACCAGTTATCCCAGGCGTCTTCCCAAGCTACCTCGAACAAATGAGGGTCATTACAGCAAGTGATTCAGGATTCTGGAGTTCCAAACCCCCGCACTCGGATTTCGATCAAATGATTGGTCAGTGTAAAAAGATATCCAAGAGACTGGAAAGGGCTTACCCGTGGACATACGGCGCGCTAGTCAAGGTAGAGGACAAGTGGACGAAGGTTTGGGCCATGGAGGATACAGCGTTGATCCTCTACGGTCGACTGGTTTCTACTGCTCTTTCGGCGGTACCGATTGTGCTTGGCACTCGATTATGGGAAAACATCTCAAGACGTTACTGGAATTCGAGGGAAGAGAACGACGGCACAGACACTGCCGAGACAGACCCTGTGGCTCAAACACTTCAGCACTTTCTTGATGTCTTGGGCGATGAGCATAAGGAAAAGTTCAGGCAGACCGCAAACGGACGAAAGCTTTTGGAGAAAATTGAGAGTGGTCTAGAAACCAAAGAGTGGAATACTAGAGATGAAGTCTTGGGTGAGATTGTTGATGCAATGAGAGGAGATAGGAATGAAAGGTGAAGGGTCGTTGGTGATTGTCCATGTAAATCAAGCTCATTACCCGGGTCAAACTGGTTATAAATTAGTACTGGTCCAAGTAGTAGAACCCCGCCGCTTATCTGCAATGTCCAAAAACTCAGCGATGCCACAAGCACTCTTAATCGTCATCATCATTTTATAAGAGGGCTTTTTAAGATCAACCATTAGGCAACTCACAGTTCCAGAAGTCACCACGTACAAAGCTGTACTCCAAAGACAGTCTGCATTGCTGCAACATGCGTCCAGGACTCCGCATTGAGCCAGAGGCCGATTCCCAAGCTGCTGATGTGCTGGTTGGAACCTTGGTCTTGATGCTGAGAGCGATTGGTTGATTGCGTAGTGTATAAAAGTCAGTGTGGTTGATATATCCACAGGGGGAAATGCTGCGAGCCTTTTCTATCGCCATTGCATCGCTCTTGGGGTCTAGATTTATGCAAAAGTCGACCATCTTAGCTTGCGACGCTAAAGGAAGATACTCTTGAATAATCTTTACCGTTGTACAGAGTGCGACTCCCAGTAGTTGGCTTTGCTTCCGTGAGCCGTAGACGGCTTTTTGAATAATAGAGGGTAATGAACCATCATGTTCCATCCAGCTTCATTTTGTTTTCTGTTCATTTGTTTTCTGTCATGGCAACTTCTATCCTTGTCGGTCAAGACGAGGACATTCTCGAGGGAAGGCGTTGGTTCAAATTTGTCACGCCCGGCTACAGGAGCAAACATATACAGCCGTATCCTACCCACCTATGGCTCGGTTTTGGCTCGATTTGTGATGTCTTCCTGCCAGTCACTTGAGATTATCCCAAATGGGCTTTCGTTAAGATCTTGGAGATGCTCGAGTATCTGGCCAAGGTCGGGTGGCAATTGCGAATCGTTGACAGTAAAAGATCGTGGCTTAATTCCCTTTGGATCAATTTCAAGTGTTGCCAGCTGCTTTGAAGATGATGATCGTCCGGATGCTTGGGAGTGTGTTGATTGCGATGCTGAATCGGGAGGCAAGGCAAAGCCCGGGGAGCCTGCGGCTCGTGGAAATCCCTTTACCTATCGGCTTTAGGGAGCTCTGGGTGTCCTGTCGGAGTCCGGCTGTCCCTTGTGTCTCTTAGGCGCTGGTTCGCCATTATTCTCATGGCTCGTTTCTTGGCCCGGCTCTGGGAATTAGGAGGGAATGGAAGATTCTGATGCAGCTGTTGTTGACCGTCGCAAGCCGAGACAACGGCCAAGTTGTCGCTTGCGTTGATGGATCTTGGTTCTATTACCTGCAACCAACTACCAATATTACATTTTAACATGCCCAACTACCCCTCTTGTGGCGCTCCTGGTCGATTACGAAACGGTCTCCACGACCTTTCCCACACTTTGTGCATTCAACTTCGCCGATCGTGGCTTGTGATGGGAGAGAGGGTAGCTACCACACCAAAGAATACAGTTCTTAACACAATTCGGCATCCCAGTAAGCTGAATCCTGCTGTAAATAGATTTCAACTGCAACAGAAGAACTGAACACATCAGCGAAGGACATCTTTCCCACAAGATAGACGTTTTGAACCGGCCCAATCCATGACATAATTTTCTGGTATTACACGGTTACAGAGTCGCTCTAACATTACGGATCTCGTATGGCACGCAGGCTCACAGATGCTTTAGCCCGAAGAAGGACCGCTCTGTTCACCTATTACCTGGAATTATAGGGATCAAAGACATCTCTTACTAAGTAAGAATGGGCCCTTTGGATTCTCATTCCCGCTTATTGCCAAGAAATTAACCTCGACTGAACTCGGACTCCAAAGTAGTTATCGTAAAGACGTCTGGCGGTACCTTTCGTAAGCGGGTTTATATTATCGTATATGCATCTGGCGGTGGCCTTCATAAGCGGGGTTTATATCATCGTATATGCGTCTCTTAGTATTCTTCGTCAGCGGGCTTCATATTCTAACATTCCAAATCATAGAAGAAGGGGGGTTTATCATTCCCAGTAAGATCGTGTATTAGCACTATAAATGTCGACAATGACCATCTTCAACCGTCAGTCATTCATTATCAACCATTCAGTATCAACCAGTCACCACCTCCACATCCCAGCAACTCCGGAAACTTCAACATGAGAGCCTCAACCATCATTTTCAGTCTTTTGGCGGCCGTCTCCGTCGAAGGGCTGGAGACATACAGCTGCAAAGGCAGCGGGCTGTGCGGCAAGATTATTTACCAGTCCGACTGCGACAGGGCTGTGAACAAGATCAACCCGAACAAGGAATACTACAGTGGAGGGTAAGTTTAATGCACCTCGACTGTGTAAACATTATCACAGTCATTAAGCTACATTAAGCGATCTGAATTAGTCCCCAACTAATTTTCGTGAATTGTAGGGACAGCTCTGGAGAGTGCTCGCGCCATAACATATATGGCCACGGCTGTGGAGTTTTTGTCCAGGGGAATCGCAGTAAAGATGGGAGTCTCTGCACGGCCACTGGTAAGCAGCTGAAGGATTGGTACGGTCACATCCGAGCCCGAGGCGGCTGCAAGATCTGTGGTTCAGTGTCGTTTGACGACCCCCTGAACACGGGATGCAAGATCAAGATCGATTATGTCACTGGTTGCAAGCATGAGTAATCGGGTGGTTGCGAGTTTATAACTCTTGGTCCGAATATGCGGAGGCGAATACATTGAAGTCTTAGCCCTAGTGCCAGCAGGCATTCTCCTTGCTCCCTTGTTGTTTGTTGATTGACGCGCCTTGTTTCGACATCGCCTGGTCAACCGACTCAAATGACTAAGCAAGCTGGGCACAATCTTCCACCACACACTGTAGAATCACGGCTTTGATGTAAAGCCTTAGTATAAGACCCCGCTCCCGCATTTTGACACCTTTCTGCCCTGATGATCGCAGAATCACAGGTTGCAAGCTAACAACTCACTTAGCCCTGCGAGAAGACAACAAGGATCTAGATACTCTAATCTGCGTTAAAATACAGAGCAACAGTTGACAACGGCTCATCAATAAGCGAGAACATCTGAAGAAGAGATATAAGTGTTGCCAGTGACGCCCAAATTCCCTCACTATGGCTCTATGATGAGGAAAGTCGGGTACCCTAAACCCCTTGGCTGAAGATCCTAGTCGCTTTCGGTCATAGAATTTCCACCAATAATGTCTCGCTACCGTCATCACGTTTCAAGATGTTGGTTCGAGGTGAATGTTGAAAGTCACGAGATTATACTGAAGCTCGACGATACCTTTGACCACTTCTCTATGGATTGTTGCAAATAAAGGCGTATGCTGATTAAGGTTGATCCAGATTAATCCCTGAGACAACGTGATTCCATCGGCAGAACGCACACGCAAAGGACACGGTATTCGGGACCCACGAGTGTGGGCATGAGGCCTCAGGTAAACCCACAGTATGAAAAAGTTGATATATAACCACGGGAATTGTATTTGGGGGCGTGCTTCAATGACTACCTTGAGGGTATCTGCTTGCTATGGTGTAGAATCATTTGGGTTTGTTCGGGCCTTAATAGCCCGATGGCCTTGCTTGTGCCCCAGACGAACAAGGGATCACGCGGGGAGGTTGGTCTCATGCCTGGGGTAGTGCGGGGCGTGGCCGTCCGAAATAGCTTGGCCGATGCCAAAATTAAAAGATTTTCTCGGAAACGCCCGAGAAGGGCGCGACGGCCGGGGTTCTATAATTTAATTGTGTTGTTTACTCATAGTTATGCGCTCCTGTTACAGCCACCTCTGCACTCAGCTGACCGACTTTCCCGCAGCCAGCTGCTCCGAGATCTTTTTGGCTAGTATCTGGTGGAATGCCTGTGTAGGATGAGCGCCATCGATATACATGTACTCCAGCGCGTTATACTCGCAAGTGTCCGACTTGAAGTCTGGCACAGATGTTCCCCTAGACACCACTCCGTTAGCCCGAAATCATGACAAGGAACATATGATGAATAGTCGACTTACGACTTGTAGTCGGCGCAGAAGGCGTTGCTCCTGTAAATGGCGGTCTCGGGGAACTGAGAAGGGTCTTCGGTGACGGCAGTGATTAACGGAACAATGTCAAAGAAGAAAAAGGTGCTGTGAGCCAGCTTGCGATCCAGCTGTCGCGTGAGCTTGTAAAGTTTCTCATTCCAGCTCTTAGATGCCGCTTCCAATTTTGGTGCAATGTCTTTGGGCCTGTTATTGGGAAATAGAGACTGTGGTGGCGTGGAAATGAAAAGAAATTGCCGAGCACCGCTCTCGTACAGATCGAGTGTGAGTTCACGGATGCGCGCAATGATAGAAATGATCTTATCCTCCTGATCGGCGTCGTTGATGGTCCGGTAGATGTCGTTGATGCCAATGAAGATAGCATAAAGTGTATCCTTCGGCGGAAAGAAGCTAGGCTGTTGGCTAGAGTAGACCTCAAACTTTTCGTGAATCTGAGTAACCACATCATTCGGCCCAGTCGTCACGATGTCCTTATCCGTGACAGCACCACCCACGGCCATATTGTAGAGCAACACAGATGACTGATTGTACTGTGTGCTCAAGTAGATGGGCCACATTTTGCCGTTGGAACTCGTCTTGCCGGTATTCCCGAGAGGGTTAGAAGCAGACGGCTGAGTGCCTGAGACGTTAAAACGAGTGTCCGTCCATGAGTCACCGCTGAAGGAAAGATGAGAAAGACAACGAGGTAAGCTTGGCCAGCGGTTGACTCACAAAGTAACGATACTTCTGATGTTGGCAAAGTTGAAACCTGGATGAGCTGATCGTTCGAAAGGTGGCGCTGCTATAACATATGGCAGCACGCTAGTAAGAGAAATTAACGCGAATACCTTCATCCTGAAATCTTGACGCCTTATAGAGCAGATAGAACAAAAACAATTGATGATGGTAAAGCGGTGGAAAGACTTATGCGGGTTCCGGCTGCTCAAATAGTGAACCACATCTTTGATCTCGGCCATAGATGACCCGAGGAAGATGAGGCTAACTCACTTCTGAAGGAGAAAGTTGTTGCGGCCAATTACGCTAAACCGGGCTCGGAGATTTGCCCGCGTTGACGGGCATAAACGATTAGTACAGGTGTCTTTAGCCTGATTTATCAACGCCAAACCGTCCCAATTCACATTTCCGGGGGTTGCACTTCGGAGAGCATTTTCTAATTAAGAAGTAATACTGAGCTGCTGGGAATAACCTCTGACTTGGATACACATCACAATGTTAATCACCGAGGCTGAACTTCTAAACCAAATCAATCATGTTGTGGCGTTTCCAAGGTATACAAAAGTCGGTGCAAGGTCAATTCTGGCCGTAAGGGTCTATGTGACACGGCCGTCATCGATGATTCTTCAGCCATAGCAGCGGACGATGAGCTCACCGTGACGGCAACTGGATTGCGGATGGAGTGTTTTCAATCAAGTGTCACTTGCCACTGAGGCAGCCTGGCCGGTTCTCATCGACATAGGAGAGGCTCACAAGATAATCGACAGCGCTACGAATGTCCTCTACCGGCGCATTGAGGTTCTCCTAGAACCGCAGCTCTCCGTCACTTTCGCCCTGGAACGAGGCGTCGAACGCGATTGTGACTAGGCCGTCCTGAGCAAGCCTCTCGGCGTAGAGTCTGGTCGTCTGCTCCTTAGCGCAGCACGCTGGTGAGACAGCAATGGTGGCTGCATATGTCCTGTTTTGGTCGAACTAAGCAGGTTGGAATTTATTGCCGACTACATCTATTTCCGAGATGGGCTTTGGAATCCATCGTCCGCATCGTGCTGACAGACCCATAGTTAGTTTCCACGTACAACATGCCAAGGACCATGGTAATGCGAAGGCAATCATGGATAGGGCAAGTAAGTGTATCAGCTATCTTTTAGAATCTATCTTTGAATCCATAGAAGGGCAGTGAAGTAATGGGCGGTAGTGCAATTGCAAAGACGGCAAACTTGGCAGATATGATGGATTGATTGATGGCTGGTGATGGGCTGGGGTTTGCGACAAATCCAGTAGAGACACTCGAGTTTTGAAAGAAGTCATACAGCCGTATCAACGGCGTCCAGCCTCCTCGAGTTTACTGTGTCAGCTCCTTGATAAAAATGCAGGCTACGCCAATCTTCATGGTTCTTGGCTGCCTTGAGGGTGCACGGCCAATTAGCTAAAGAGCTTCCCGTGATTAGAGAAGCCATGTCTGACATTGTAAATGTGTAGATTGTTACTGAATGCAAGCCCGTATGATTAGCGAAGACAATGCGAAGTATTAGAGAGTTGAAACAACGAGTGGGAAAAAGGTCCCTCGGGCGGTTATTTGTCAACCTTGGTTTTTTATATTACGATGCTAACTAAGGGCTCATTCTCGACAAAGTACGCGATGATGGCTCTTTCAAAACCCCCCTATGTTTCGAGACGGGACTCGAAGAAGGTGATAATTCTAAGAAGACGGCCACTTGACGGCTGAGTTATGCACGTCACAGACGGTTATAGGAAATCGCAGCAATCGACCAATCGCTACGGCTTTGCCTCTTTGATATTTCGCAGTATCAATATGGTAATCTTATCATAAATAATATTCCAAGCCTTGCGTCGTGGATAAAAGGAAAGGAAGATCACGTTGCCGGTGCTTGCTGTCAAGGTAAACATCGGCGGCGTGGCGGGTTCGAGCTTAGCCACGCCAATGCTGATTCGTGAGCTTGATTCGAATCAAGGGTCTCGCCTGGGATTGCCTAGTTATCTAACTCGCCGCCAGAAACTTCCTATTTTGCCATCCCCACATGCCTATCTTTCTCCACCGTGATCCTGTAGTGACCCTGGCGGTTACATCACATGTGCTGCACAAACGATCTACCCAATTCAAAATGGACGAACCCAGCCTCTCATCGAGGATTGTCCTTGACCGTCAGCCAATCAAAGAAAGACTGATGGTTGACATTTTACCATCTAGTCTTCAAAAATCTGGCGGTTCGTGGACCTTAACTTTGTACCATGACGACTAGGCTTGGAACATAGATTACCCTCATCTGCACATTCCTTAGATACGCCGTTGAAAGTAATAGTATAGCAAGAAGTAGAGACCTTGAACCTAGACAGAAACAGCCTGGTATTTCGCCAAATTCACCCCAATCGCTCACCGTAACAACGTTTTGCCTCCAACTGACTGTGCTTAATCTCGAAAGGCTGCTCTAGAGTCTGGCCGGGCTAAGGAGGTTCTGTGAGGCCGGCCGTCTCCACATGTGTCACTGATGAGTTCGGAGATTGGTTCAAAAGTCTGTACCTTCGAAAGAGCTGAACATAAAGTACATGTGTTGCTAAGCGTGTTGAGCGGGGGCTTGTTCCATAGCAAGACGCCTTTCCGCTTGTCATTGCCGCCCTTTGCGATGCAATGATAACTCTCGACACATATTTCCTATCTTGACATCGCAGTCCCAATGTATATAAGATCCTTATTACTGCCAACTGAAAACTACCAACATCCTCATCCAGAGGTTTCTCAGCAGTCAAGCCTCTAGGTTTAATTCCACCAATCTTACACAATGTTCGCTACCACACAGCCAGAAGGCGCGCCTCTCGAACCGAGTTCATATACCAATGATCTCTCTGAAAGCTTGCTTCAAACGCAGAATGGCGCTGTTCATCTTCTAGCAAAGCGATGGGAACACCGCTACAGCGCAGAAAGTCTTGCTCAAAGCCCTTCGCCGCTCAAGGAATCTGCGCGCACGCTTGACTCGTCCAAAATGATACCTCTTGGAACAGGCCGCCCTGCTGCACAGTATTACCCTTGGAAGTCCATGGTAATGGACATCACATCAGCCAGCACGAAGCTTGACCTGCCTGGGACTCCAAATCTTTCCCTGTCTTGCGCAAGGGGGGAGGAGGATTTCGATCTTGGTGCTGCGCTGGACTATGGTCCACCAATCGGCTCGCCCAAGCTCATCAACTTTTTTAAACAACACGTCAAGTCGTTTTACGCTCCCCAATACCGGGATTGGGATGTTGGCTTGACATGCGGTACAACGGCAGCGCTCGAAATCGTTTTCCGCATGTTTTGCAATCGGGGAGACTGGATCCTGGCCGAGATATTCACGTATGCAGAAATGATTGCGGCTGCTAAAACACAAGGCATAAATGTCCTGGGTATCGAGATGGACGTTCAAGGACCAATCCCCGAAGACCTTGACGCAAAGCTCCAGGATTGGGACGAGGCGCGAGGCCCAAAGCCATTCGTCTTGTATGATTCCGTCCGGGCAAAATCCAACGGGAATTACACAAAACACTCAGCGCAAAACTTCAATCTATCGAGTAGCGGAAAAGCACGACCTGTATATTATCGAAGACGATCCGTACTACTTTTTGTCCCTGGGGAACAGTAACAGAGAATTTCGACCCTCTGTTGGTACCCGGGTTATACTCGAAGAGTACAAAATGCGACTGTCAACTTCATACTTGTCCCTGGATACTTCTGGTCGTGTTCTGCGCCTAGACTCGTCGTCAAAGATACTCGCTCCTGGACTTCGATTTGGTTGGGTGACCGCTTCTGCCCAGATCATTGATATGTATGGCTCTACTGCTGAGATTAGCTCTGTATCACCAAGCGGACCCTCGCAGGTCATGGTGTATAAGCTCCTCAATCACACTTGGGGTCACCAAGGATTTGCGTCCTGGTTGGCATATTTATCATCCCAGTACCGCCAACGTCGGGATGATCTGGTTGCCGCATGTTCGCGCCATCTGCCTCATCATGTGTGCCAATGGAACTCCCCAACAGCGGGGATATTTGTGTGGCTTCGAATTGATATGTTCCATCATCCGTGCTATGGACAGGCTGGCTTGACAGACAAGATTGAGCAGCAAAGCGACATTGAAGATAGACTATATAAGAAAGCCCAGGAAGAGGGTGTTTTAGTTGCTAAGGGAAGTTGGTTTGCGGTCGGACGAGACAAGTGTGCAATGTTCTTTCGTTTGACATTTGCAGCAGCTCCACGGAGTGACTTAGATCGAGCTATTTCCCGTTTGGCTAAAGTACTACCCGTTGGCTCATGTGGGGCTAGGGCCCCAGGGGATCCAACCTAGCTTGCTAGGTTGGCCAAAAAACTGCGGGATAGTTAGAAAAGTGCGGGATAGCTTT